>BGNK01003430.1:63458-74864 GCA_003297005.1 Symbiodinium sp. clade A Y106 | reverse complement strand
GTATATCCATGTGCTATACAGACCAGATTGGATTACAGTCTAAATTATAGTAACGTTTGGGATTACAGAAGCCGTTTCAAAAACTATAAAAAAGCGCACTCTCACAGCGACCCGGTCTCCATATATAAGTGTGTATGCATGTGTATACGTGTATGTGTATGCATATATAAATATATGCACGCACACACACGCTTTTTGAATGGTGCCCCACCAGTTATTTACTTCTTGTGCTGGGAATCCTGTGTTTTCTACCCCTTCGATCGTTTTCAATAGCGGTTCCTCTTGCAGTTGTTGTCTGATCCCTTTTCCTGTGAATCCTTCATCTTTTTTTGGATTCACGAGGGGTCGGCTTGAAACTCAAGCCATTTCAAGCCGCGTACCCCCAAACCCAACCGGTTTGAAACTGGTCGACCGAAGATTGAAGACTTCCAGGAAAGTTTTACCAGAATCTTCAATTCACGATGGGCCGGCTTGAAACTCGCGCACCCCAAAACCACCCGGCGTGAAACGGCTGGAGTTTCAAGCCGGTCCACGGAAAACTGTCTGGTTCTTAGTACGGAATGGGGGAATGGATTATGGAGACTATTATTGGGAAATAATATAGGGGCTACTACAGGGATCCATTCCCCCATTCCCTACTAAGCACCAGACAGAAAATTGAGACTAGGAAGCTTTTCACAGGAACCTTCAATGTACGATGGACCGGCTTGAAATTCCAGCCGGTTCACACCATTTCAAGCCATCCACCCTCAAATCGAAGATTCCCCGAAACCTTCCAGGAATTTTCAATCTTCGGTGATCCAGCTTGACTTTCAAGCCGGTTCAAGCCGTTTCCAGCCATTCACCCCTAAATCGCAATGTGGCGGAAACGGCAGACCACGACGTCAAGGTCAACAAGATGACTGAGAAGAAGGCAAACGCCAGCTGGGACGGCTTTAGCAGCGAGGATGCTGACAGTGAGTCGCTCTCCGGCCACCTGGCAGCTGGCACCACGACTTCAAGCACGCAAGCAAGAAGCAGACGGGGAAGCAACAAGAGATGATCAATCGTATCATCAAAACGATGAAGGTGGCGAAAGTTGAGTCGGAGCGTGAGGACTAGTTTGACATTGGGAATGAAAGTATTGCATATAGAACAATGGGCAAAGATAAAAAAGGCTGTATAGCTTATTGCTCAGGTGATTTAGATGTCGTTGGAAAGATGTGCAGCCGGAATGCATGCATGCTAGCATTGTCATTGATGTGCGCTGCTTGTCATAAGTATGCACTTAGCATTCTATCGCGCGCAGTGTTCCGATCTTGATGGAAACATGGCCGGAACGAGGATTGACGATACCAGTGCTGAAGCGGGGCACAAGACGTGACAAATGCGGTTGTTGGATCAGGCTCAGTGTTTTCACCCGGAGACAGTTTGCAGTCTGAGCATTGGCTCCTTGATCGCCAGTGCCTGCTCGTCCCTCACTGCGGTGAAATCCACGGTGTCTGTCGTGCTGGATGCGCATATCTTCATGGCAGAATGCGGTAGCGGAGGTTCGTGGTGGACCTGCCCAATGCCATTCGTGACAAGAACCCCATACCTGCAGACACTAAGCAGGACTTGATTGTACAGAAACCGCGGTGACGGCTACATGGACATACTCAAGGACTGCCGCATTTCTTGCATATGCTGTGGGAACTCTGTTCGCCCAGGTCCAGCTGTTGCACCCACGTCCGGTACAGACAACATGCTTGCGGCCTCCAGGGACCCTTAAACAGGAAACGACGATGGCACAACCCGTGCGCAGTCCGAACGCGCATCCGCTGATGTGGACGGCTATCGCAATCATGTTGTACTTGCACAGCAGTCCATTGATAAAATAACGCGGCCCGCCAAATGGACCGTCCGGTGCAACCCCCATGTTTCCCCCAAAATGTAGATAGCATTTGCAGCGAATGTGTTTTGTTGTTTTTTTGTCTGCAGCGGGCGCTTTAGCTTGTGAGCTTTCTGGGCGGGTTTTATGAGGCTCTGAGGCTCAGGAGTCAGTAATGATGGTTCAGGTCATAATAATACTTGAGATCATAGTGACAATTACATAGTTTATGGTATTCAAGTTCAAGGCCACTACCGTAGTCATAGCCACGAACATAATCAGTATTCAGTTAGGGATCTGGTGGTTGTTTCGAGGCCACCGCTACACAACACTTTAAGGCCCACTAGGGGTACCTCAAAGGCTCTGTAGGGGTTTGTGGTCTATGCTTTGGGTCCCGAGGTTTCGGTTTAATGGGTCCCGGGTTTCGGTTTAATGGCTTAGGGCTTATCGGTTTGAGGTCGGCGGTTTGGTGTTTGGATTATGATGGTGTCAGCTTTGTGCTTTGACGATTCGGGGTTTGGAGTTATCTGATTATTGGCTGCGCTGTCGTTCCGAATCTGTTAATACTGTTAAAACGGCCTTAGTTTCGAGCGAACCCTTCAGGGGCACAGCGACACCCGGACCGGCGGCCTACAACCTCCATCGTGTCTGCGACAAGGCCTTGAGTCTAGGAAGGGTGGGGTATCAACTTGTAAACCCTAAAAAAGCAAAACTTAAACTTGGACTTGGATCCTAATTCAAAACCCCGAGTTCAAAAAGCTGAACCTTTGAGTTTAAAGTGCTTGCAACTGCGTACAGTGGGAAGATGTGTCTGAGTCTCGCGGCTTTTGAGTCAGGCTCTGAAGAGGCAAAGAGCTGATCAGTTAAGGTATACTTGTAGCCCCGAGCCCGCAAAACATTGGTTATGACCTTGAATTAACTGTAACGGAAAGAACGACCAGGAACCTTCCTGGTCGAGCTCGGCACGAGTCCCTTGGGGCAACCGCACAGGTGCGCCCCGGCCGGGGGGAGGGGTCGGACTTTTTGGGACTTGGGTCTAATAAGAGTCTTGTACCTTCACCGTTGTTTTGCCCTGGGAAATTCAGAAGATTTGTATGTGTTGGGGCCTTTGTTTTTGTTTGGCAACACGGATCGGAAACTCTCCCTTTCTCACAAAAGCGGAACGGCCAATGCCATTGGCATCTTGGTCGAACAGCGAAAATCAGGGTTGGGTGTTGGGCAGTCCGGCTGAGATTGCAGTGTCTGGAGTTTACGTCTTGGGTCATAGCCTCCGTGTTCGCTAGACGTTTGGCTGAACTTCGAATGCAGGGCACAGGCCGAACCGATGGATATAGGCTCCAGGGTTAGGGTTGGGGGTGTAAGGAAGTAATTAGCACTCTGCAGAGTCGGGAATTAGGGCTTACAGTAGGATTTCAGGCAGTAATGCAGGAAGGAATTCCTGAAGGCCCGGAAGGGCTTTAGCAATCCAGACCTCTTGTCCCTTTTCAGCCTCGCTGTCTGAAAAGCGCCTGAGCCTCAGGGGTTTGGGTTTGCACTTGTCAACTTGAATACTTTTTTGTTAAAGGAGCCATTATGAAATAAAAGTTTATACTTGAATACTCTTTTTGTTATAAAGGAACCATTATGAAATAAAAGTTTATACTTTTTTCTCCCTGGTTACTTAAAAGCCTTGTCAAAGACCATCTTTACAGGGCATCTTCTCTTGGCACGCTCCCAGCAGCCTCAGCAACGAGAGCCCCGGACACCTCACAGGCGGCCGCTCTGAGAACACGCTGCAAGTGTCGGAGGCACGGTTTGCTGTGTACTTTGGGTGCTGCTTTTGTTTTTGTTTTATCGGTTGTTTTGATGGGGCGTATAAGACTTGCCAAAAAAGGCTATCAACTTGGTTGCTACAAAGGACATTTTGGATTAATATAAGGTTCTATAGCGGCTTTTGTTTTTTTCGTGGAATTGGAAGCTTTAGGACTTTTGTTGAACAAGGTTTCTTTTTTCTGAGGGTTCTATAGGGTTCAATTCGGTCTTTAATGGTTTGCAGGATCTTCGGGTCAAGGGTCAGAGCTTTGCGGCTTTAAGGGTTTGTCAGGTTTGTAGGGTTTGTAGAATTTGCAGGGTTTGTAGAGTTTTAGGGCATAGGGTTTGTAGGATTTGCAAGGTTTGTAGGGTTTCAGGGTTGGCAAGGTGAAGGCAGTCAGGGATTTTAGGCTTTCGGACTTTGAGGCTTCTCGTGGATTAGTGCCGTGGCCATTGATGTTTTGGTTAAACCCTGAAGCCCTAAAGCCTTGACCCTAAACCCTAAAACCCTAAAACTCGAAACCCTAAACCCGAAACCTTAAAACCCTAAACCCTAAAAGTCCTATGGGTTTCTGTAGCACGTAGCAGAGACAAGCAACGAGCACCAATGAAGAGCCAGCGAGAGGAAGGTGCAGGATGAGGCTTCCTTTAAACTTTAAACTAACCCATAAAGGAACCCATAAAGGAACCCTTAAAGGAGCCCATAAAGGAGACCTTAGAGGATCCCTTAAAGGAGCCCGTAAAGGAACCCTTAAAGGAGCCCTTATGGGCTTCTATAAGGGTTCAGGGTCTAGGGTATTTAGCTGGCTAGCTGCAGCCCCAAATCTCAAGTTTCCTGCAGCATGCCTGAAGCCCTGAACCGTGCAGCTCCAACGCTCCGTCGAAGTCTAAGATCCAAAGGGGTTTAGGGTGTAGGGTTCAGGGTTCAGAGTTTAGTGTTAAGGGGAGCTATAAGTAAAATCCTTCAAGGAGGTGTCTCTGCCTGTGTTAGTAGAGTGTTGCGAGCTTCGGGGAGTCGCAGAGTTCTTTGACCCGAACACTAAGCCTTTAAATTGCTAACCATGGACAGTAAGCCGTAAAACCATGAAGCTGAACTCTAAACTCTACAACCTGTAGCCTTTAAACCCTCATCCCTAAAAGCTCTAAAATCTAGAACCTTCAGCTCCCCAACCTCTTCAGCCCTAAGCTTCGGAAGCTGCGTCCAGGTAGGCCCCGGGGAGTTCACGGCACATCATGGCATCCCCTTCGGCCCCACTGCGAAGCGGCTTGGTGCTGTTGGATGAAGGCTTGGAGTTTTTTGGGTATGAAGGCTTAGAGTTTAGGTTTTGAGGTCTTGAACCATACTGGCATGGAAAGGGAGATGGATGATGATCGAATTGGTCGGAATCAGGGTTTCGATGCAATCTTTAGTCGTGGTAGTAGTCGTCGCCGTCGTCGTAGTAGTAGTAGTAGTAGCAGTAGTAGTCGTAGTAGTAGTAGGTGTAGTAGGTAGTAGTAGTAGTCGTCGTCGTCGTAGTCGTAGTAGTAGTAGTCGTCGTCGTAGTCGTAGTAGTAGTAATAATAATAATAGTACAATAGCATGACGACTGACAGTGGCAATGCAAAGAAAAGCAAACCATGCATGAGAATACCAGTGATCGGGAGAACAAGACCAAAAGCAATGCAGCAGTTTATTGATGTCCTTATGTCCGTCTGATTCTCGCATGCAGAGAGCAGCACAACCTTTTTTCCTGTTTGCTCTGGAAGGCTTGCAGCCAGAAAAAACTCACCACGCCGAAGTTCTACTTCCCTGCTTGAGTAAAGTCCCGAATCCATATACTCCCAAATCCCACAGGCCCTGAATCTGAAGCCCTGAAGCCCTCAACTCCTCAACCTGAACCCAAAACATCTTGAACCTTACGGCGCACTAAATCATCCTAGACACTCAAGCCTGCAGATGGCTTCGTTGAGAGGGGTTGTGGCGTTGCTCGTTGCCGAGGATTGGCCAGCGCTTGAAAGAGATGCCGGAGATTTGGCAGGTTAAGTCTTGTTTTTCATTTTCACGCCTTTTCCGAACTAGCTTATGACCCCGTCCTCACCTTCCCCGACCTCCTTTCTCACGCTCCGTGCTAAGTAGCCACGGACCTTCAGTGCGAAATCCGAAGCCCTGAAGACCTCAACGCCTCCGTCCTTCGAATCCTGACTGGGTTCTTGTTCAAGGGTTTATCTTAAGTTACGATAATAGGGATCTATAGTAAACAGTCTGGTTTCCTTATTATGGTAGCTTAAAAATGAAATCCCTCAACAAGAACCCAGCCGACGTCGAATGCCTCCTTCCAAGGACTCTCGCATCGACTACCCAGCTGCGGGCCACTACAAGCTGAAACCCACAGTAGGCCTGCGTTTGGGGAGGGTTTAGGGGTTAGGGCTTGGGTTTAGGGTATAGGGTTTAGGGGTTAAAGGTTTAGGGTATATGGTCTAGGGTTTAGGGTTTAGGGCATTGAGACGGAGATGGGCCGGGCAGACCTGTGATCTTCTCCCTGGTGAGATTAAAGGCCATTGGCCATTTCCATATATTTCTGCCTAAGCAGCGGGAAAGGTCCAATAATAGCAACACTTGCAACCGGAGTCTTCGTCGAACTTCTACATATGTATATATATATATATATGTTTTCATATAAGGAGGAAATGAATTAATCTGAGTAATTAAAAGAACATACATACATACATACATACATACATAAACCGCAGGCGCTAAACCCCAGAGCCTTCGCCCGACTTTTTCCCGGCTTTCCTGCGCAGGGCGGCGCTTTAGTGGAGGCAAGAGCCGATGTCAAGGGACTCAAACTAGATATCGATTTCGGATATCGGAGTTTCCGAAAATTAGGGATGCCTTCTTAGGGTTCCTTTAAAGGGATCTATACGGGTTCCTTTAAGGGTTCCTATAAGGGATCTATAAGGGTTTAGAGTTTCCGCAAATTAGGGGTACCTTATTTTGGGGGTCCTTATAATAAGGATCCTACTATTTAGGGTGCTATATAAGGGTCCCCTATTTGTGGAAACTCCCAATTTGGGATATGTTTCAATTTCCCTTGCCTCATTTGGTAGTATAGAGCCCTAATTATGAATAGTTTTCGGGACTGTTGAAATCGCCACACAGTAAACGTTAAAGCTTTCAGCTACCCAGGACTAATGCTGTCGAGGTTGCTGCGCTCAGAGGCTTCGGCGTTCGGAGGTTGAAGGGTCTAGGGATTCATTTGAGGATCTTGGGTTATGACGGTTGTGATTATGGTCTAGAGGGTTGTTCACCTGCTTCTTGAGCCTGTCAATCCCAAGATGACGTAGAAGCTCAATTGAAAGGATTTCTCTTCGCCGTGCATAGAAGCAAAATCCACAAGGTCAAAGCAACTCTTTGAAGCCCGTCCCAGGGCTTGGGTGACTGCACGGTGTTCTGCACGTGAAGGGATGGCGCTTCTTCTGTTTTTCGTGCGTGAATTTCGAGAAAAAACAATGAGTTCTGTTTGTTGCGCAACGCCCCTTTGAAGTTCAGGGTCTTACAGTAGAAGCCAGAGAGTTGGAACATCAATATCCTCATGGCCTTAAGGTAAAGTATAGGGGATCCCAGCATTAATCCTCCAAAAACCATGTTCCAACTTTCCGGGGTTCACTTTAAACACTAAACCCTAAACCCTAGTGTAGGTTTCCGGTTCGGGATCTCCGCCACGTGAGAGGTGAGTGCGGTCAAGGCCAGATATGCCTTTGCCTTTCAGAGCTCTTCTTGGCAACGGGCTGGGATCCAGGGGCTCGGGGTTGCATTCTGTGCTACTTGTGGCAAAGTTCCTGGAGATATTCTGCTGTTTCAGATCCCTTCTAAAAAACCTTACAGAACCCCTACACACCCCTTTATTTCCCTCTAGCAAATATGAACACTCGATGACGCCCTGCAAAGCCACCGGGATCCCATTTTCTCTCCGAGGATCCTGCAGCAGTCTCGGGCTAGGGTTTCCGGTTTAGGGCTGATGGTTCGGGGAGTCCGGGGCTGTTAGGGTTGTTGAGTTTAAAAAGGATCAGGTTGTGAGAGGTCGTGAGACTTTGTGAGGCCAACAAAAACCAAGAAAGGAGTTATTTGGTGCTTTTTGGGGCCTTTCAGCTTTCGGGGTGTATGATTGTAGGTATTGAGGTTCTAGTGGGGTTCTGAATCTTGGAGGTTTTAGCTGTCCCCAAGCAGACCGTCAAAGAAGAAAAGAGAACTGAAGCTCTGCAGGGGGTTCAGGCTTTGGCTTTGGGGTTTCCTGAAACGATTGAGCCTTAAAGCCGAGCGCAAGCCTTGATTTCTGGGCCTTACACCCTAAGCCTTGAAAAGTCGAATGCCGACAATCCTTGGACCCGGAAACCCCAGGCCGTAACCACCAAAAGCAATTCGCGCCTTGAATCAAACCCTGCAATAATTCTCTCGAAGCCCCTACAAAGGGGTTATCCACCCTCATCCCCAGATCCTAAACCCTAAGGCGAAAACTCTACAGCCCAAAAATGCAGATTCCCAAACTGAGAAAGTCCCTCGTACGACCTTTAGTGGGTGTTTGGGAGGCTCCGGCGCCGCCTGGTCTATGGGCGCCGGCTCGCGCTCCAACCTGTGGCCCGGAACAAGTGGAGGGATCTGAGATTAGGGTTTAGGGTTTAGGGTTTTAGGGCTCAGCTTTTCATCGCAAGGTGGGCGGTTTTAAAGCTTCATAGAGCTTAAGCGCGATCCCAAAGGCAATCTGGTCCTCTTGGCCTGAACTTATGCCCCAAGAAAAGTCTTGTCAACCCGAGTCTTATTTATGACTATGTTGAGAAGCACTAGTCGCCTTCTTTTTCACAAAAACCCTGATCACTGTTTGCAGACCCGACGCCCTGCACCGAAAATTCCTGAACCCCTGAACCCGGAACCTGCAAGCGGACAGTTCTGGTACGAATATCACATTGCTAGTATAAAAGCCTAAATAACTACGAATGTTACTGTTAGGGTTCCTGAATAACTATACTATAAAGGACCCTAAAACACTATTCTAATTATGCAGGCCCCTACAGTAGTTGAGGAGCATGGTTTCGAGGGACGTGCAACTTGCAAACCGGGCAGGGGCTGCAACAAGAATACAACGCCAGTTTAGATAAGTGGGAACTTGATCGGAGGCGGGCGCCCTGCCCTCATCCTAAGGTTTACTCAAAAATCTGACACTTTTCAACGCTCAATCCTGAGAAAGTTACCCTCATCATATCCCTCCAAGCAAGCGCTAGGTTCATTCTTAAGGCCCCCGCCTTTTTCGAGCAGAGAAGCCCCGCTCTTCCTGGCTGAGGACACAGGAGAGCTGCGGCCCCGGGTTCCTCTACCATCCGAGCCCCTTGGCGAGGTTTAGGGTTCAGGGTTTAGGGTTCTACCATCCGAACCCTTCGGCGTGGGGCATTTCCTGGGTGCGTTTGTTTGCTGTTTTTTGTGGTGCAATTTGTGTAGACGTCTCCGGTACTCTATTTTCTTTTTTGTTGCAAACATTTTCTTCGTTTTGTTCGGGTTCGTCGTTTTGGGTCTTTTATTGCCGAGTTCTGTGAAAGGGTTTAGGATCCTCGTCGAGGCCTTCTTTTCTCGGTTGTTTCGGAGGGGTATCTGTTGATTCTCAAGGATTTGGTTGGTGGGCGGTTTGTGTGCTTCCGTTGCCTTTTGGACGGGTTTTTGGGCTTTGTGGTGGGTTCAGCCTTCGGTTCTTGCATGCTCTGCCAACTCTGCTCTAGCTTTTCGATTTTGTTGCGGGAATGTGGCATTTGAGGCATGCGGTGCTTGTCGGGCTTTCCGGTGGTGGGGGGTCTGGGGTTCTTGGTGGTGTCGAGGGTTCTCTACCCTCCGTCTGCCGGTGTTTATTGCGGTGCCAATGCCCAAGAACATTTTTGCGTTGACATCGGCCCTCTGATCTCCGAGCGCAAGACGACTGCTCTATCCTAACGGCTTGCAACTCCAACCCCGAGACCCAAGACCCGACCATGCCAGAAGTGGAGCCAACGAGCCACGGCGCGACGTGGAGTCAAGGGGAACGGAGGCGCAAACACAGCGTGGGTGCAGGGTCTTGGGGTCACTTTCCCATCCTTGATCAGGAATCTTAGGGAGCCGCATGATCAAGATCCTCTTGTTTAGTGGACTAGGGTTCCCTTTCGATAGGTCCAGACTGGTACTTGCACTGTACTGGCCAGTGTTCTTCGAAGTCAGGCTAGGGGTTGGAGAGTCTCCCCTCACCGTCTGATGTATTTATCAAAATATGCACCCCAAACGTTATTCTATTTCTCAAGGCGCCTACATGTAGAACTTACTGGAAAGATTCGGATGCTTCTTCGTTGGAGCCCCTAAACCCTAAACCCTTAAACCCTAAACCCCTAAACCCTAAACCCTAAACCGCCCGGGTCGAGCATTCGACTTGCATCGCGTTGCTCAGCTTCACAGCAGCCAGCTGCGGCCCCAGAGCCTCCACGCTAGGCCCCGAAACCTCAGATTATTACTACTGGCTATTATTAGTTCTTAGTTGTTATTAGTTATTACTAGTATTCTTCTGATGTATATATATATATATGTATATAATACTATTATCATTATTATTTTTGTTGTTTTTGTTGTTATTAATATTAATACTGTTATTATGACTATTATTATTAGTATTATTAATCTGGTTGTTATTATGCTTATGATTGGTATTGTTATTGTTATTTGCATTATTATTACTATTGTCATTATTGTTATTACTGGTATTATGCTGATTACTATCACTATTCACGCGCGTGACTAAATGCAAGGAGCATGTTCGGCAACGTCGACCCCGACGATCCGCCAGGGCCAGGCGTGGAAGAGCAAGCAGACAAGGGGAGTAAAGCCAGGGTTCAGCCTGTTGCAGTAATGATGACAAGTCTGGTCGTGCCGATGAGGGAGCAATGCCGTTTCCGGTCGTGGGAATGACCGGAAGTCATGAGAAATCACATGTGCTCAAACATGTAGTTGCAAGCGATGATGTGCATTGCGTTGGAGTCTGTTCATGACATGCGCCGAAGATGTGCGTAAATTCCACCTCCCCAAGATCCACTTCAGGACTTCAGGCCAAACTACCACGCAGACCGAGCCGCCATGCTTCTAGACAAGCCTTATGACCTTGCGGAAAGCGAAGGTGCGTACAACTTGCGAAGGGAGTATCTTCCCGAAGACACGCCGAGCACAGGCGAGGGTGGCCGGGCACCGGGGATGAAAGTTTAGTTACGGCTTCATGGGTGTTAGGACGAAGGACTTGGCTCTAGTCACGAGTCCCTCTAACTTACACCTCTTGTACTAAAAATCTTAGAGGCTTAGGGTGAAACTTTCAGGGATAACTTTTCGTCACTTCTAGTTCTGCTACGACCACTGCTGTACTACTAGTGCTGCTTCTGCTGCTGCTGCTACTATTACTTCTGTTGCTGCTACTACTACTACTACTACTAGTACTATTACTATTACTATTACTATTACGATTACTATTGCTATTGCTATTGCTATTGCTATTGCTATTACTATTACTATTACTATTACTATTACTATTACTACTACTACTATTACTACTACTACTACTACTACTACTACTACTACTACTACTACTACTATTTCTATCACTATCACTATCACTATCACTATCACTATCACTATCACTATCACTATCACTATCACTATCACTATCACTATCACTATCACTATCACTATCACTATCACTATCACTATTACTATTACTATTACTATTACTATTACT
>BGNK01003430.1:50033-63420 GCA_003297005.1 Symbiodinium sp. clade A Y106 | reverse complement strand
GTGTGCGGGAAGAATGATGACGACATTGTTACGCCGACACCCCGAACAACATCTCCGGAAGAGCCATTTTACTCGGTATTTACAGTACTTTCGTGACGTCAGCCATCTTATATAGTTGCTAAGCATACCTCTGGACTCTGCTACGTTGTCTTTTTGCCTTTGCGAGGGCTTTGAGCGAAAACTCGAAATCGGTTGGGGGAAAGGCTTTTTTACTCAGTCTTTAAAGTACTCCACCTCGTGCGTTAACCCATCGTCATCATCATCTTCAACAACGAACATCATCACAACTTGAACACCCTACCAACTAGCCCTTTTACATACTGTTGTAACACACATCCGTTTTACTCGGTATTTACAGCACTTTCGTCATGGGG
Source organism: Symbiodinium sp. clade A Y106 (assembly GCA_003297005.1). NCBI lineage: Eukaryota > Dinophyceae > Suessiales > Symbiodiniaceae > Symbiodinium > Symbiodinium sp. clade A. The sequence goes on along the minus strand of BGNK01003430.1, from coordinate 63,046 downwards.
GCAATCGGGACTAGTTAACCGGCGCTTGTCCCTAGGGACATTCGCTGGCAACTGTTCGAGGCTGCCTGTACGTTATTCCCTCCCCCCGCCCCCAGCCCCCCACAAAAGCAACGCATGCGGCAGGGGTAGTGGGTAGTGGGGGGGGCCGCCTACTACTACTACTACTACTACTCCTACTACTACTACTACTACTACTACTTCCACGACAACGACCAGCTTGCTGAATCCTGCAAGTGAGCCCACTCGGATGCTCCAGAAAAACCGAGCAAAGCCCCCATCCCCCACAACCTGAAACCCTGCACCCCATCCATGAGGAACCCGAAGCTGTAAGAAGATGCCCCAAAGATAAAGCACAAGAAGCAGCCTTAAGCCCCCGGAAACCGGAAACTCGACACTGAATCTCACAGTTTCGACCCTGCCCTCAATCCTAAGCCATTCAAAGGCTAGATCTTAAACCATGAATCTTAGACCCATAGCCACAACCCTGAGCCCTGAACCTCATATCCTTCACACCAAAAGCGCTAAACCCAAACGGGCCTTAAAACCCCAAAGCCTCTGAACCGCGAGCCTGCCTCAGGCTGGCCAAAGGAAGAGGGCCGCAAGCTTGCCGGCATGCTCCCGGACAGAGGGGGTTTGTCTGATACCAGGGGGGCCCGGTTACTGGGTTGTCATAATGTGGATCCTTACATACTGGGATTACGGAAGCCTCGCAGAAATTACCTAAGCTTTGAGGGTGCGGAGTGTAGGCATGTAGCTGGATTAGGGCTCCGGTATAGGGCTCCTCAAGCTTGAGGACTCTAATGGGCTTGAACTACTAGCACCCGGTGTTGGCATTCATTAGGATGAGGTTTACTGCGTGTTCCGATGAGAGTGTTGAAGGAGTGGGTTACTAGAGGCCTGGATTGAGACCTGAGGCCCCTGGCACTCTCGAGAGTCCAGAGTTCCGGGTTGAGCAGCTACATCGAAAGTTGCCGACCTTGAACCGCGAAGTCTAGTTCAGTGGCCTGAATGATCAGGAGATAATTCTTCGCGGTCTATTTTGCGGCGCTGCCGACGTGCCCACACTTCACACCCTAGGCTTAACCTGCACTATGTGAAAGTGTGTGAGGACTATGTGCCAGCACCGAACGAGTACCGGGTGCCGTCGGCCTCTTTGCTGAGCAGGGCTGCGGCCGAACCGCTCAATCCTAAACCTTTTCGGGCTTGAACGTAGGGGCTTGAATCCTGAGTGCTACGGCCACTACAGCTCCAAAACGAGATTTCGTTTTAGAGTCATCGTATGCATGTCCAGCTAGTCTTTCCACATTCCTGTGGCTGTCCTGTGGTCTTCTTCGCCAACAGTAGGTAGGGGGAGATCCGAAGCTTCTTCTTCCAAGTTTCTCTCGTTGCTAGAGTTTGAACCGCCTCCTTTAGGGTTTAGGAGTTTAGGGTTTGGGGTTAGGAGTTCAAGTCTAGACTAGACTGGTGACTAGACGTGGTGGGGCCCCCTTGATGGAAGAAGACCTCCAGGCCGGAGCCCGAAAGTTTAGGGATGCAGTCTTTCCAGGTATGGACCCTTGCAGTTTATAGGAGCCCTTAAAGGAGCCCTAAACCCTGAACCCTGATAGATCCCTTAAAGGAGCCCTTATAGGTTTTGAGTCATGGGGGGTCTCAGGGTTCAGGAATCCAGGAACGTTTCAGATGCTATTCCCTAAGGAAAGGCTGGGCAAAGACATCCAACTCCATGGGCGCATAGCGCCGCTGAAGCAGGCCAAGGGTATAGATTTTGATGGGTTTGGTTTGCGGCTTGTTCAAGACCATTTGCTGGGGGATGCTTGGGCTCTCACATGCTGAGGGCTGTTCCATGAGCAACTCCAGACCCATCTAGGCTGCGGCATCCGTTTTCTCTTGGTCTTGTTTTGCACCTGTTCTCGTGCCAAGCCGATGTTATCCTGCTCCCCAACAGGCTCCGGGGTGGTTTTGGGGCCTGAACCCTTGGGAGTTTGATGTCTGATGCTCTTTATTCATCGGGCAACGAAGAGAAGGGAGACAAAGAGCACAGCAAAAAGCACGCGGGCGAAATCCTGGACCTGAAACTCGTATTTTCAGCTCCAAAGCCGGGGAAGCCTCTAGAACTCAAAACCTTCCCCTGCGAGAAGGCCGTGAAGCCCGCGCCGACGGATTATCGGCCCAAGACCGACCTGGTGAAGCACTCGGGGGGCAATCCGAGGCCTCTGTGTCTCGGCGTAAGAAAGGTCAGGGGAGACAAGGCTTTCAGGGGAAGGGTTCCTTTCAAGGGTTCCTCGTACGGGTTCCTTTTTGAGGGTTTCTTCCAATGGTGCCTTTAATGGCCTTAGGCTTATTCTAGGGGTGTAGTACTTGTAGTAGTCTTCTCTGCTGGAGTCCCTAGTAGAGTCCGGATGGACTTATAGTATAGTGTCCACATTACCCGCATTCTAGCTAGCAGTCAAAGTGCGAGTTTTTGATTATTTCACGTCTTTGGGCTTCAAGGAGGTTTCTGGTGTTTATGCTCTAGGATTTGGGGTATAAGGGCGAGGCATGGAAGGGGACTATGAAGAATGTTGAGAAGCATGTAGCATCTTGTGACATCGAACGTACAACGACAGCTTGAACGATCGATGCGACAGCAATGACAAGAGCAACATTACAAGGCTGCTACAGCAATACATCACCCTACCAGCACAGGAACAAATTTGAAGTACAGTCTTTGCAGACTTGAAGGTATCAGAAAGCGCAGCAGTACTAGTCTTTGAAGGCGTCACATCATTGATGGCAGCGACATGAGCATGGTCATGGGCACTTAGCACGACCAAGAAAACGACGACGACGGCGACGACAAAATCGACAGCAACGCAATGTGGGCAGGGTGGGGGCTGGGTGCAGTTGCGGGGTGTGAGCGTTGCTGTCTTTCTAACTTGCCGTTACCTCAACTTCATCTGCGTCTCCCCACAACGTCCTGCGAGGCAAGTTGCTATTGCCGCAAATCCTCTAATAACATCATCTAGGTTCGTGCTGTCTGTGCGAGAACGCAGATCTCGACCATGTCACAGCTGTCGCTTCGTATCAGCACGAACGCGGTGCCAGGCCTAGGTTGGGTGTAGTTTGAAATAGAAGAACCAACCGAAAATTTGACCTATATGATTATACGAACCTAGACCTGAAGCCTATCATGCCTAAACCCCAAACCCTAAACCCCAAATCCTAAGCCTGAAGCCTCTCATGCCTGTGGGGCCCAGGCATCGCACGGACCCGCGCAAGAGCCCCTTGGGCAAGCAACAGCTGGGTCACGGAGGCCTCTCCGGCCTAGGCTTCCTTAAACCTTAGAGGGATCTATAAGGGTTCCTTAAAGGGATCTAATTACAAGGGTTCTTTAGAGAATTACCCATGTCCTTAAGGCCTTTTACATGTAGGCCCCAAACCTCAGAGACTTTCACCGACAAGAACCGCTAAGGCCCAAATCCCAAGCCAAAGGCCTCCAACCCGAAAGCGTGCGTGGACTACAGGGTTTAGGGTTCAGGGTTTAGGGGTTTAGGGTTTAGGGTTTAGGGTTACAGCTTGAAGCCCTGAACCCTGAAGTTCCAAACGCCCCAAAGCCTTACAGCTGCTCAGCACACCTGATAGCAGAGTGGTGGCCCTCGTATTATAGCAACCCTTAGAATTAAGCCCTTAGGTCCCTTCGACATTTCTGTGGCTGGTCTGGACGGCGAGGCTCAGGATGTTTTAGGCTTTGCGGTTCGAGAGTTCAGGATTTAGGGGCTAGGTTTAGGGGTTAGCGTTCGAGTGTCTTGAGGTTTTGGTTACTTTTTTATTGGCGCTCGTGGGCGCAAAGAACTTTACATGGCATTCTTCTGGTTGGCTCTTCGGACTTTGTAGGCTAAAAGTTAAACGTTTAGGAGGGGTTCAGAAGTCAGCCAAGTTTGGGTCTTAGTTTATGAATTTCGACGGGTGTTTCAGCAAGATGAACTATAAGAAAACAGTATGGTTCTGATCCGAGTCGAAAAGAGGCGCCACGATTCTTGCGCACGGAATTGTATAGTCGAATAGAGCTGCTTGCCGGGTTCGGAACCCGTGAGGTGGTAGAGGATACCCCTAAACCCTCAACCCTAAACCCATACAGGTTTGGGGCCCGCAGATGGAGGCTCCTCCATTCCTACGCTTTAGGCAACAATGAAGTCTATAATTCATGGGTAAGGGTATGCATGAAAGAATGAACATCGCCAGTGCCACAGTACCATGATGATGCAGTAATGATGACTAGATGACCATTGCTAACCTTATAAAACAAACGCCAGCATTAAACGGCCTGAAAATAAAGAATCACGAAAGCGCAACATAACAAGATAAAGAACGTTACAGTACAATTGCTTTGGCGGTGCTGCAGGATAACGGTGGGCTGCCCGCATATAAGATGGTCTCGTGTCGGAGAAGCATTCTCATACATCGCTTGCTTATCCTAATATGAACCAATCACACATGGCGCTGACGAAGCATTTCAGTAGTGCAGCCACGACGCAGTACTGTATCGCAATCTTTTCCGGTGCAGTACTGCATCGAAATTCTTTTTCTGGTGCTGTGGTTCAATCGTGCAATGTATGCTGAGGTCCAGAAATAGTCGCATCACCAGAATGTTAGTCATGGCCGTAAAGCTTCATCTGAGCAAATTCAAGCCAACAAGATATGGTTTTGCTTACCACGGTTGACTGGCCTCACCAGGCCATCTTGAAGCGAGCGCTGAAGAGCCTGGACGATCGTCCAAAGGACGCGACTCGACTAGCACTGTTCAGATTTTAGCTAAACCTTAACTTCTATAGCCCGAAGAAATCCGCAGAACCAAGGACTTGGCGGAGAAGTACGACCGCACAACGCCCAGCTGGACGCTGCAACCACGGAACGACGCCAAGATGCGCGAAGTCCCTGCGGCTTGCAGTGAGTGGCTTTAAGCTTGGCGCAGCAATAGTCAGAATAGTGTCCGTTTCTTCGCTGTTAGGCACTGCCACAGATTCGGTGTTTGGCATTCAGGGCCCTGGGTTCAGGTTGGGCGTGGTGATTGAGACCCTGAACTCTAAGGCTTGCACTCTGGCCCTAAGCCTTTGACTGCTGTTAAAACTAGGATCCTAAAGCCATGAACTCTGAACCCTAAACCCCGCACCAGAACATCTTAACCCCAAAAGCCGCGAGCCTGAGCTTCGTGTGGAATCAGCCCAGGCTTACTGCGACAACCTCTACGGCCCGTGGTCATCTTTCGGCTAGCAGGCCCATTTCATTCCTATTCCTCTTCCCAAAACAAGCAACAAAAGCCAAAACCCAAGACCAGTAGAGCTCGTATCCCCAATTCCTAAACCCAATGTAGAAAGCCTCTACCCTCAAAGAGTCAAGATTCTGGTCGTCTCAGTTGAGAAGATCGGGGGGAAGGCCGTTGCTGAAAGGCTCGGTCTAGGCCAGAGGTGCAGGAGTTTCCGCCCTTTTTAGACTCCCGAGGGCCTGAGCTCTGTAATCCTTTGTCGGGGTTTTGATGGAATTGGATAGCATTTCCTGCGGCTTGGTGGCTTTCGGGTTTGAGGTTTGGAATAAGGCTTCTGCGGCTTCCATCCATGGAGGCTGTGGGCTCGAACTTGGAGCCTGCGGTTCACAGGCTGACGGTGTCATGTTTCAGGACCTGCTGATTGCGTCTTTTGCGGAAGACAGGATTTGGGGTCCTGCTGCTGTAGGATTAAGAGACCCTACACTCGAAACCCTAGGCCGCACAGGGTTAGCGATTTGGATTTGGGATAGGGGGTTGGGGCTTTGGAGAAGGATCGAAAGGACAAGGAACTTCCTGCATCGGTCCGTGGTCTATGCCTGCACATACCAAAGGTATGATGCCTCTAGGCCTTCGGTGCAGAATGCACCGAAGGCTTGCTTTGGTGCGATTTCTTGGGGTCTAGGAGTAGGTGACACTGGCGATGCCATGGAAACAAAGAGCGTGCTTGAGTGCTTGAGTTCGTTTTTGGACCATTCCAGCAGCGGAGCCTGCCAGTGCAGCAGACTTTCTGATAACAACCTGCTGGCAAAATATGCTCGACCTGTTGGAGCCGCCGGCAAGCCACGTAGCCTCACAGCCTTCTCGCCTCCCTGTCAGAGATGGTTTTCTTCCTGTTGCTTTTTCCAGCCTTCCTCCTGCATGCAGGTGCGGACGGAGAGGCATGCGAGGCATCCCCTGGTGTCGTTGGGGACAGGGAAGAGCTGCCCCTCTTGCAGATAGGCGCTGCGAGTCGCAGCGCCCAAGTCCAAGGCGCCTGTTCTTCAGAAGACATGGCTGCAGACGAGCTGCTGGAAGAGGCTTTGCGTGAACAGCAAGCTCAGTACAATATCCAGTCCGATCTGGCGGAGGCCTTCTCGTACACGACGGGCGAAGTACAGAGTGAGTACGAGAAGGTCGAAGAAGACGCTTTGACCTTGTCAGGTGATGACTTGGAGGATGACAGCACGAAGGGGAAGTGGCTGAGCCGATTGGCCAAGGTGGGGGAGTGTGTCACAGAGATCACCGTGAGCGAATACATGCCTATGCTTCCTGAGTGGATGTTCAAAAAGAGAATCCTCAAAAAAGACCCAGCAGGGAAGAAGGAGAAGCACGAACGCTACGGGGGCATCATTGCCACGGTTCTTGGGTTTCTCTGGCCGGAGGATTCCAGTGGAGAAGTGGATATTTGGTCGTTAGTTCTCAGCGATGTTGAGGAACTCGTGAATGTGTCCATCCTCAACTTGGAGTTGCATGAAAGGGAGGCCGATTTCCTCTCCGTGCGAAGCTACCTTATCCGCTATAGCCGGGAGAGCACCATAACCGAAAAGGGCAATGATTTGTCCATTGCGCTCGCAAAGGCACAAGACATCATGAATCACCTTACTCTCTCCACGAACAAGTACGAGTTGCTTCCCATCACTATTGTGGGGGCGACGCTACACTGCGTCATTCTGCGAGAGCGGCTGGCTCATGGAGTTCGGTTCTATGGCTCAGCAGATCCAGCCTGGCTCTACGAGTTGCAGACGAATGTGGCGTACTACCAGACTTTCTTCAACTACACCTACCCTCTTTGGAGAAGCTGGAGGGCTACAATGATCGACCAGAAAGTCGACGAGGGCCGCCGCCGTCGACGGCAGAATTCGGACTGCTCCTCCGTCGTCACAGACAAGCTGGTCCAAATCGGCAACGACGTCCACGTCCGCGACGGGATGCAGGGGTCTAACAACCGTTGCGCCGAGATTGCTAACATGACTGCCCAGCGTATGTTGAACCAGGTGGGGGTTTCCGAAAAGTAAGGGTACCGTATTTTGGGCTCCTTATATTAAGGATCCCACCATTTAAGGTACTATATCAGGGTCCCTTATTTTCGGAAGCTCCCAGGTCTCTGCAGCTATGGCCAAGGCGATGCAGCCGATCACCTACTTGCAGCGCTACGTGCCAGGAAGACGCCGTCGAAAGCCCCAAAAACCCGAAACGCAAGCCCAAGAACACCAATAGGCTTTGGGGTACAAGCCTCGAGACGCCCGAAGCCCCGGTAATAAATACGCCAAGTCTACACCCTAAGCCCTAAACCCCAAGCTAACCTAATCTAAACTCTAAGCCCCAAAACCCTGAACCCTAAACACCCTATGCCCCAAGCTCTGAACCCTCTTTGAGGCATGGAAAAGGTCGCGCCCACAATCCTTCCCGCCCTGGAGTTCGTGACCATTGGCCCCTACGCCGCTGTCACGCAGGACCTGCAAGACGGCAGCAGAGGGGTAGACCAGGACAACTGGCGGTGACCTCAGGAACAGGGTTTGGGTTTAGGGTTGAGGGAAACAGGGAGGGCTACAGCGAAATCGGCAGTTCTTGGTTGCATACTCCCTCGTAGGCATATTTTGGGAAACCTCGAACCAAATTCCGTGTGAACTTGTTGGAGTTCCATCCTTCCTTCACATCTGCTTTACGAAGTTGGGAAGGAGATCTCCGTTTCCAGCCTTGCGTCCCTAGGCTCCACTCACAATCCTCCGACTTCCGTTCTCGCTTTTCCTGCCTCCCGTCGTTGTTTGTTCATATTTCTTTGTCTCCCGTCTTCTCTCTGAGCCGCATACTCTCTTCGATGCCTCTTGCTTCATCATCTCCTTATCTCTCCACTCGTTTGACTTCTTTTGCCCCCTGTGGTCTCCTCGAAGCAGCTTTGACAGGAGTGGCAAAATCATTGTTCCTGTAATCGGACGGTCAAAATCGGCAGAGCACTCGGTACAGGATGGGTGCGCCGAGATGCGACCGAGATCGTCCACTCCACTTGTTGCTGCAGATGCTATACTCTTACTAGACTAGACTATACTAGACTATACTAGACTATACTATACTAGACTGTACTATACTATCTATATTATACTAGGCTAGACTAAAAACTATAGCTGTAACTATAACTATGCTGTACTATATTATAGTATATACTATGCTGTTTGAAGGGTCACTTCAACAATCCTCTCCGTGTCCTGGGTCGGGGGGGGGGGGTATCTTCTTAGCGGTTTGGGTCGTCCGCAGCCCCCTCAGCATGCTGGGATAGTATAGTACAGTTTGGTATAAAACCCTAAACCCTTAACCCTAATGGTACAGTTTAGTATAAAACCCTAAACCCTAAACCCTATTGGTACAGTTTAGTATAGTATAGCGCGGTAGAGTATAGTGCTAGATGAGCGCGGGAGCTTTCCTGGGCTTCGTTGCGGTCCGTTCTACTTCCTGTGCCTTTCCACGTCTTGTCTGGTATTATCGATTATGATAAGGTAAAATATAATCTAACATAATATACTTTAATATAACATAATATAACATAATATAGCAGAAGATAAGTTAATATATAGTTGTATAATATCATATAATGCTATGTCGCCGCAGGTGGGCCATCAACGAGACTGGCTTCTTGGGCCCTGGCAACATCAGCAAAGCAAGCGCATGGGCCTATCAATGCAACTTTGTGGACTATTTCAAGCTGCGCCTGTGATGACATGAAGCGTGAGAGCTGAAGAAAACCCTAAACCCTAAACCCTAAACCGTGAAAGCCTTTGAGCCACACCTTGGGCCGAGAAGGGTTTCCCCAAGCCTGTCCCTCTACACTAACCCCAAGCTCTAAACTTGCCCTAAACCCTAAACCATTAGAAACCCTGCACCTTCGAAGCTGTCAAGATGTTCGGAGTTTTGGGGGCTTAGGCTACGATGCTCAGGGCTTTGGTACCTTAGCCTTTGGACTTCCCTAAGGGGGGATGCCGTCTAGCAAGCGAGAAAACGAGCGTAGGACTCGACATCGGAGGACCTATGACGACGGGAGGGAGGAGACGTCGGGCAAGACCTCCATTACCAAAGGGAGCAATTGCGAAGATTCGGCTTACCCGGATAGGTACATCCATACCATCGAACTTCACTTCATCGAGTGGAGCAATCCGTCGTATTGGGCTGATTCGCAGGTGGCAAACATGAAGTTATTCTTCTCCGACGGCTACAATACTGGTAAATATTATGGATGCTTTAAGGTGGGTGACAACCCCTATGGACAGTGCATGGCCGGTCCTCCTAGTCAACACACTCAAAAGGCAGGGGTTCTCAAAATTAGGGAGACCAAATTTTCGGGATCCTTAGAATAAGATCTTATCATGTTGGATTCTACATAGGGCCCTTTGTGTTTGAGATTCGCAGGTAACGGTTACAGGGGACTCCACTTACAAGCTCGTCGGTGCCACGTTGGGTGAGATACCCCATAAAGGCTTCGGATATATCAACGCGACTTTCCAATGGGTGCAGTCAATGGCGTGGTCTAGTGTCAGCAGGGATAGCTCGAGCAACAATCTCACGACCGGGCAGCGGTTGCAAGCTGGTGAGGGGCTCTGGAGCTACAACAGCTTGAACAAGCTCCTCCTTTCAAGTAGTGGCAATTTGGCCATCTACAACATGTATGATAAAGTTTCGTGGCAGACAAACACTGCCTGCACAGAGAACGAGGCATATCTTGAAATGCAGCAGGACGGGAACCTAGTTCTGTATTGTGGGGAAAACAAGCCTCTCTGGGCCTCCAACACCGATCATGGTCAGATGCTGTGCCGGGTGGCCGCCATCGAGAACACGGGTGCTTTGACCATTTATACCCTTCCCGACCTTAAGGGAATCTGGACCAGCAGAGGTCAGGTCCCTGTAGGGTTCGGGAACAGCAGCCTTGAAAGCCCGCAGAGTCTTCAACCAGGCCAGCGGCTGGTTGCAAACTCTCTCTACCAGTTCGACCTGGCTTTCTCGGACGGGACTGCAGGCGGAGCTGTCAGATTGAAGGACTGGAGCCAGGGGCGGGAAATTTGGTCCGCGGCAGCTTGTGAGGCCTCGGAAGACCCGGAATTCAAGTTACAGGACGACGGAAACCTCGTCCTTTACTGCTCAGGAGCTGCAAAATGGGACTCTGGCACAGCGGACCCTTCCCTTGAAGAAGAGGAGGGGCAAAATATCCTACACCTGTTGGCCAATGGCGACCTCGTGATCGTCAGCAAGCGCAGTCAAGTCACCTGGTCCAGCAACAGCAAGGTTGCGTATGACTATTTCAACGATGATTACGGCATCTATGACCAGAGCTGAGGAAGAGAGACGATGCGGCAATTTTAGCTTGCCATAGCTTCACCATATGTACTTTGCCAATGAGCGTGCATATGACACAATGGGTACTGAGATGATAAAGGGAGAGAGAGAGAGAAGAAACAATGATATCAATACAATATTTATTTCAACATTCATATGAGCATTGGTTTAAAATCCTTATCTTCGGATTGATTTACAACGTTTTTAATTTGTAAAACAATATATCTACGAGAGATTAGTGAAAGGAAATGTGAATTAGTGACAATTTTTTATTTTAAGACGGTGTTGCGAGTGCAATAAGAGGTTTCGAGTTAATAATTTTATCATAAGAGAATACTCAAAATGATAAATTTAGATATAATTGTCTAGCAAAACGGGGTCGTGCTGCTTGCGTCCGTGAATCTGCGCGCACCCCTCCCCCCTTGTAACTTGGTCCTTTTCAGTGTTTCCTCTTGCATGGTTGTCTCGCGTGACCAAAGTCCTGGAAGTTTTAGTGTCGCGAGTGTTTCTCTCCCGGTAAAATCCCGAAGATTTTGGTAGCTTTAGGAGATCTCGCGGTATTAAAATTTCCCAAGTTTTGGTAGCTTTGGGGTGGCATTCTCGCGGTAATAATTCTGCAGATTTTAAGCTGACATTCTCGCGGCAATAAGATTCTGCAGAATTCTTGTAGGCGCTGTCACGGACTCTTGACGTGATAGCCGCTGGCTGGACCCTGCTATCCTAATGCTTTCAACACCTGAGCGTCTGGAAATCATACAGAAATTTCTGTTAATCAGCGATTGAATTACAAAGCCGATGCACCTATAAATACCTATATGAGCTCCGCATAGGAATATGGAGACAATGCCTGGAAGTTGCGAAGCTGTTCAATCGCTATTCCTGTTGGGTTCCTGTCCGGTTCATGTCCGCCCTTCGTGTCCTGTTCGTGTCCGGGTTCGCGGTTCCTGTCCGGGTTCGTGTTCGGTCTCTTCTGGGTTCGTGTCTGGGTTAGTGTCCGGGTTCATGTCTGGTTCGCGACCGGGTTGGTGTCCGGTTCGTTTCCTGTTTCGCGTCTGGTTAGTGTCTGGGTGCGTGTCGGGTTCGTGTCCGGTTCGTGTCCGCTTCGTGTCTGGTTCGTGTCTGGGTTCGTGTCTGGGTTCCTGTCCGGGTTCGCGTTTGGGTTCGTGTCTGGTTCGTGTCCGGTTGGTGTTTGGTTCGTGTCTGGTTCGTGTCCGGTTCGTGTCTGGTTCACGTCTGGTTCGGGTCTGGTTCTGGGTTCGCGTTTAGTTCGTGTTTGGTTCGTGTTTGGTTCGTATTCGGTCGCGTCTGGTTCGTGTTTGGTTTGTATTTGGGTTCGTGTTCGGGTTCGTATCTAGGTTCGTGCTTGGGTTCGTATTTGGGATTCGTAATTGATTAGTCTTTGATTTAGATTTGTTCTTTAATCACGAAATCTAGCGTTTCTAGTCTTTCGTTTCTATTACGATAGTAGTGAACCCCGAACCGCGCGTAAACCATGCGGACGGAAATCTGGCCGTTTCAGGCCAACCCCCCACCCCCCCCTCNCCCCACGCCCCACCCGACGCCCCCCACCCCCCACACAAGCACTTTGCAGGAAGATTCGCAAAAACCATGCAAACAACATGTCGGTTTAGCGCGTTTACGCTGAAGACAGAGAGAGAGAGAGAGAGAACAGGGAAGAGAGAAGAGAGAAAGAGAGAGAGAGAGAGAAAGAGGGAGAGGGAGAGAGGAGGGAGGAGGAGAGGAGGAGAGGAGGAGAGGAGGAGAGGAAGAGAGGAAGAGAGCAGGAATGGAGGAGAGGAGGAGAAGAAGAGAGGAAAAGAAGAGGTGGGGAGGAGAAGAAGAGAAGAGGAGATGAGGAGAGGAAGAGAAGAAGAGAAGAAGAGAAGATGAGAAGAGAGAAGAAAGAAGAGAGAAAAGAGAAGAGAGAAAGAGAGAAAGAGAGAAGAGAAGAAAGAGGAATATAGAAGAGAAGAAAGAAGAGAAGAGAAAAGAAAGAAGAGAAAAAAAAACAAGAAAAATAGAGAGAAAGAGAGAATAAGAGAAGAGAGCAGAAAAGAAAGAAAGACTAATGGAAAGGAGAGAAAATAGATAAGAGAGAAAATAGAGGAGAAAGAAAAATAAGATAGAGAAGAGAAGAAATAGAGAAAGAGAGAAGAATCATCTAAATCGCACCATAAATCGAATAGATGTCATAAATCCTGCAATTTAATATCTATAGATGCGAATTCTATTCAAATTTAAGATTGATAGATATTATGAACATTCTTCTCCTCTCATTTTCAATTTTTCTCTTGATTCGATCTCCTATCTGATATATCTTGTTATCTGCCTATTATTTATTCTTGAAATTTCATCATTAATCATAATAAGGACAATAACTAAACCCTCCTAGAATTACTTTAATACGAGGTTG
>BGNK01003430.1:1807-42166 GCA_003297005.1 Symbiodinium sp. clade A Y106 | reverse complement strand
TGGATATTGGCTTGGAATTGGGCTGGGATTTCTTTCCACACGTTTAATGAAAAATCGAAACTAATGAAAATGCAATTCAAAGCGAAATTCACACAATTTCTATTTATCCTGTCTTGAGGATTTAGGGTTTAGGGTTTAGGATTTAGGGTTTAGGGTAGCTGAAAGTGCGTCAAAAGGAAGAACTTAGTCGCCACTGTGCCTGAAACTGCATCTATGTGGGTAGTTCTCTAAATTAGGGTTCCAATTTTAGGTCCCCAGTATAGTACGGCACCCTTTTAAAAAGGACCCTAAAAGGACCCTGATTTAGAGAACTACCCATGTGAAGCACAGGCATCACTTGTCCTGGATCGTGTGGCGAAGAACCTTGGGCTAGCAGCTGGACTCCCACACACCCTGGCCTTTCAAACAAAGCTTCCGTTTGACTGATACCCAAGGCATGCCAAGCTTAGGGTCGTAGCTGGTCGTGATCGATTCGTTCTACCCCGCCTTGTCCTTCCTTGAGGTACCCGGAATCAGGCAAAGGGTCACCGGGATCCATTTCTTGCAGCTGCTTCTATCTTCAAGCAAATGTTTCTAGCGCAAGTTCTTACCGTTCGAACCATTGAGCGAGAGTCTTTGAGGATCGTCAAAAGCGAGAATGCCGAAGTGTCGCAGAGAGTCGGCGCGCTTTGAACCAGATCGGTCACCAGGTACACTTCCACATACATCATACTTCCAGACAAGCAAGCCCGACAGGACGATTACGATATGATGTCATGGATAATGCAGGCTTTGCAGGGGCCTTTGCGGGCTGAAGCCGTTTGAGTCCAGCAAATCGAACCCGTAACCCGGATTTCGGTCCCAACACCACGCCCAAATCTCGGAGCGGCACCGCTTGCAGCCAGCTTCCGGCCGTATCATCACTGCCTTGCGCAGGGCGCCACTGTGCCTGGTCGCAACAGGGATGAGGTAAAGCCTGTTACTTGCTCACATTGCAGGGCGCAGCAGCATCAAACATAAGAATGCCGAGGCTGTACGTGTCACAGTGGTTGCACACTACATTTGCCACACAAGTGTTCTTGCGCAAGAAAAAGGCATCGCATTAGGTAAGGCCAAACTCCTAAGCCTTTCCCGGTGAGAATCCTTAGTAGGGACATGTAGGGAACCGGACATGCTGACACCTTGTAGCCCTCAAAGAAAGGGAGGTATTCAGAAGGCGTCTGCACTCGGCTTCCTGCCTCCAGCAAGCCGTCAGAGCGCACTTGAACGAAGCATGCCTTCGACTTGCAGATAGGCACGGAAGAATCTTTTGCAATATTCCGTTACGTAGCCGGCATGGTTTTGGGCAATCTGAAAACAGTCAGAACGGAAGCTTTAGATAATCTAGGCTCTAATCTGGCTCGATGTCGTGTTCAAACCTTGAAAGCACGATTTTGTGGTTTGGCGTCTCATTTGATCGAACTTCCAACAAGTGCTAAACTTCCGCTAGCACTGGTGCTTTGCTTTTCCTCATTGCGACCATGCCTTTGCCACTGCCAACCCTGTGTGATCATGAACATGTCGCAGCCCGACAGCAAGCATGCTAGTTGCACTAGTGAAGGCAGTTCTGGTTTGCGTTGGTTCACTGGGGCTGAGCCGCTCACCTGCAAAGTCTTCTACCGCACAAGGGGTCATCTGTTGCCCGCGCATACGGTCTGCATCTTAGCACTGAAACCATGTTTCTCGGGCATGCCGAGTCAACAGTTTGCTCCCTGAAGCGCCTCAGGCGTCTCGCCGGCTGCAAATCGATACTGACCTCGGTGCGAGCTGGCTGCGCTACGGGGCGGATGCTTCGACCTAGCGTCCCGGAAGCTTTCTGAGAAACACTGCTGTCGAAACAACCGCGACGACGTGTAATGTTACTATGATGCTGGAATCAGCGTCGAAGCTGGCTGCAAGCAGCTGAAGGAGCCAGTAGGGAGTTGTGGTCCCGTGTTTTTCCGGCACTGTGACTGATCGCATTAGCAGTATACGTTCCGTCGTCAAGATGGCACTACTACATGTTCAGATTTAACTTCTCATCTTCACCGAAAACAACTATTATGTTTCTATTCTCTCTTCTGTTTCTCGTCTATTCCGAAACGCTACCACTCATGCCCTTGCTGTTGCTACCACCCATGTCCTTGCTGTTGCTTCAGAGGGTTCGAAATGCCAAGGCCAGGAAAACAGTCTTCCTTGAATTGTAACACCATAATGACTACTGGACAAGGGCTTATGGCATCAGCAATCCCATGAACACAAAAAAGACGGACAGCCACCGAAACTGAAGCAGCCATTGCACAGGACCTGTCACTTTTCGAAGGCCGATCTATTCCAGAATCTCAACGAATTAAAGACAGATGCATGTTGGCATTGCCTCCAGCGTGCTGCAGGTTTTGTTGCATGCTTATGATGAATGGGCTCCAAGTTCGCCTTTGAGACATCGATACCACTATATGAAACCGCGAAGCCACATTGACTCGAGACGCCACATCAGCCTCACCGAAGAACGACGCACACATGAAAGGAGAATCATTGCAGCCTCGAGTGATGCAGGAGCCATTTCGACCTTTACCTAAACCCCAAAACCCTAAACTCTACACAGGGCTCCTGCAGTCCGCAGCTGCGAGGGAGTAGCGGACCTTCCATCATAGATTCGAACAAGGGCCGTCGGGGCTGCAGGGTGGTGCAGCTTCGGGCTCGGGGTCCGGAGACATCAGCCGCTGTTAATTGTGGCAATAAACTTGTGCATCCGCCATGCATCGATTTAGGGATGCCAGCCCGCATAGGACTCGGAGCTACAGGGATAGTGGGGGCTTCGGCATGAAGCGGCTGTATGCTTGCACTTGGCGACTGTTTTGCAAGACATGACGTCGAGCTTGTCCTTGTAAGAGTTTAGAGTTAGAGGAACCTCCTCTGGTGACTGACCAGGTCTCGGGATGAGTTATTTCCAGAGCATGAACACTCTACTGTACCTGACTCTACAGGTCAACCAGTGCCAAAGCCTACAAAACTAACCTTCACCTAAGGATCCTCTGAAATGCTCTGGTAATTTTCCTTCTCACAAGTTTCACGTGTGTTGAATTCATTATCCATGTCCTCACGCCATGGTAGCCACACCATAGTAGACTCTGTAAAGTCCCATAAAACACAGTGAGGCTTGGATACATGGGGCGGTAAAAGGATTGAGGACAAGCTGCTGGAGCACAGTTCCTCAGCATTTAGCGACTGGCCTTCGGGCGACGACCTTGTTCAAAGTCCCTCCGGTCGTTCCAATACATGAACCTGGGCCATGGTGGGCGGATGACTAAGAAACTATTGGGGTTAAAGGGCCAGGGTTTCTTAATCAGGTTCCTACATTAGGGGCCCTGCATCCCAAACGCTGTAGCTTCCAGCTCCAGGACAGCACCACACTCTCCCTCCCTGTTGCTTGGTACAGTTTCCCCAGCCACCGGCAAAGGGCGTGTATCTTCATCTCTGGGGTTATCAAATAAGGGACCTTGCAGTAATGACTAGACCATGGTTTTGGGGTATGCTATATGTTATGGTTTTAATCAATCGGGACTTGAAGGGGATACCACCTGGAGGAGGCGTCCCCAATGCATTTCTCCGGTGGATCATCCACAAACTTAGCACTTCCGGCTCTTTTTCAGCTGCCCCCTTTACCCGATCGACACCATCCCGGGAGGCCAAACCAAGCAGGTTGATGGAAAGAGCACCCACAATATCAACAACTAACCTCTTGAGTTTAAGCCCTAAATTCCATAGCCTACACTCGAAACCTCTGCTGAAACTTACAAGTAATGGGGCTTCAAATGATATTGGTGATGGCGACGATCATGCATGAGCTTTTCAGCGCCAACTATCCTACAGCAAAGTCAATGCCACTTGAAGAACCCTCGTAGTAGTACCCTTGTAGCAGGGCCCGCAATAGTAATATAGGGGCCTTAATAATTGGAATTTGAATAGGGTTTTGGGGTATATTGCACCATAATTTTAAGAAGGAGCACCCAAAATAGTATTGGCAATTATTGAGGCCCTATATTACCCCTATAATGCCCTTGTTGAACCCGGGCTGTGCCTGGGATCGAGGGTCAACTAGTCTGGGATTCGGAATTCACGATGTAGCTTTTAAGGGGTTAGGAGTTTACGGTTTAGGGGTTTATGGTTTAGGGAGCTGGTCCTGGAGATCTTGATAGTGATCTTGACTCGGACTCCCCGTCTTCGGACCTGGAAGTTCCATTAAACCCGGCAACGGAACCGGCCGATAACGTCAAGTGGCTCGTGATTCTCCAAGACGACCCACTTCCGAGACCAGTGATGAAACGCACCTGCCGTGTGTGAGTGGGCAGCGGCTTCCGAGTCTTCAGAGTTCGGGATGGATACTTGTATTGAAGGCTGTGGCTTAACTCTGTACCTGAAACCAACCCCAAGCCCTAAACCCTTGATGCTTACCGGTGAAAGATGCATTGTGTGACTACCTGTCCGAGCTGTTCCGTATCTTCTCCTTGCAGCTTGCTGGAAGCATAGCACCCCCTTCCACAGAGACGGAAGACTCCAAGAATTGAATAAGTCCGCAACACTTGAAGATGCGCTGCAATTTGTTTCCAGATCCCGGACCCTCAACTACTAGTTACTACTACTGCTAGTACTAGTACTAGTACTAGTACTAGTACTAGTACTGCTGCTCCTGCTGCTCCGGCTTCCACAGAGATTCTGAATCTAGCAGTTCCAGCTTCTAGCCAGGCCATGTCTCATCCTCCACCCAGCTACTGCACACAAAGCGAATCGAGTTCGCTTGGTTGGTTCTCTGAAGGTGTTGTACATACTTTCAGAGGGAATTTGTGAGGTCGAAACAACGTGCGCCCCGACACCATTGCATGCGTTCGTCGCTTTCATAATCAGGAGCTTCCCATGTTAGGCCGGCGCCACACCCGCATGAACGAATCCGGCAAGCCACAAGCCCTAAACTCCTAAGATGCCCCGACTCCCCCTCGTCCCTTCGAACCTTTCGACCGCTTCTCAAGAGGTCCCTCTCGCCGCTCGGGTGGCGGCAGCTTGGTGTCCTGGATCGATCAGCTTTGGGGATTTTGACGGGTTTGGCTTTAGGCTCCACAAACACCTTTAGAATCGGAGCTTTGGGATCTGAGGCCTGAGCATCGGGGGTTTACACTGATTGCTTGCTGTTTTTGAAGTATTGTTTTTCCCGTTCGGCAGTGCTAGGCCAGGGAGCCGCAACAGCACAAGGTCGTAGTCTGGATGTTTAGGGGACATCTGCTGCGACTGAAACGGATGCTTTGCTTGTTGTGCACCTGCCTCCTGACGGGTCACGATGCCCTTTGGCACCTCGGCTTCTTCAACAACCAGATTTCACCCGACAGTCGGTCTTCGCAGATTCATGCATGCTTGTGCTCGAGGGCCAGAGGTCGAGATTGCATGCCTTAAGCCCCAAGGCCTGAAACGGCCCAAGTAAAGGTGATCAGAGCTAGTCCGACTGAGCTCTCCACCCAGCGCTGTGTCGTTGGCACACGATCTGGGTCCCAGGCAGGCCTGCAATGCTGCGAACTGCGCACACCGAGAAGCCGTCTTGTCCAGGTCTGGATATCTCTGGACAATAAAGTCTCTGCAGCCACTTGCACCAGAGCATTGCTGAAGCTAATGACACTCACCATCTCCACTAATGCTGTTAACAAGCTCCACCCTATGGAACGCCTGCAGTGCCTTTGGCCTTTACAAACCCCCGGGAGGGCAAGGCCGGCAAAGCCATGCTAAACTCCCAGATTGCCTGGTTCGAGGACCCGAAAATCCGAAAAAACCTTGAAGTTCTATATAGCCCGAAAACATACTTGAAGCCGCAATAGCCCGAAATCTCCAAAGGCGTAACAACCTTAATCCCAGGCAGCACTGCAAATCCGTAAACCCTGAACCCCATGGGCGCCAGAAGCGTAGAAGCAACTCTGCCGGCTCGCCGCCGGAGACAGGCTTCAGGCCTTGTCTATCAGCTTTAAAGTTTAGGCTTTAAGGTTTTAGGGCTTTAGGGTTGAAGGCATCCGGGCCGGTTTAGGGTTTCATTGTCACAGTGTTTTAGGCAAGTTGTGTAGGACTCAGGGTTCTGCGACTTCGAGTTTATGGGACTTGTCAACTCGAACCGATCATGATGGGAAGCTGGAGTGACATGCTTCGGAAATTCCCATGTCGCGGCATGAGACATTGACATCATCTCATCCTTCCCTCGATTGCCTGGGCTTACAAGCATTCCTCTCACAGTCGCCTCTGGTGCTGTGCCTTCGGGAACAATGGAAATCGGGATCTCTATGGAGTTTCGCCGGTGCGAGGCTCTCACTGCCATCCTCGATTGAAAACAAGGTTTTGAGCCCCAGAACCGCGCCCTGGACCCATCCTTCGACCTTCGCTCAGTATCAGAATCAGCCTGCCAGAACTGAAGCCCTGCTCAGTATCAGAGCCCAACACCCTAGACCGAGTCTAAATAGGATTGTCCGAACATTAGGAACCTTCAATGTATGCTTTGGAGAACAAGGTGCTGATGAGGAGCTCTCTTCTTGAGCTACCCCCTGACGTTTCACTGGAAATCCCCCAACCCCTAAACCTTAAAAACCGTGTCTGAGCTTGAAGAGCATCGCCTGAGGGCTTGGCCGACGCGCAAGGGCTGACTGGGCCGGATGCGACAAGTGACGCCATCGAGCGCCGCCAACTCCTTCAAAAGCAAGTTGAGCTTGGATCCCGGGTTTCGGTGGGATGCCATGTTTGTACTCGTAGGTCAGGATGGTTTGCGAAACATGGGCTGAAGCGCTCAAGAGCTAGAAGTAATCAGTGTCGGGCACTGCCGCTGGTGAGTGAACCCGAATCCCATGGTCAGGCTCCGACACAGCACGACTGGCCGTGTGTGTGTGTGTGTGAGAGTCCACACAACTTCGGGTTTAGGGGGCTGATTCTGACTTGCGGTGCAGTTCCCATATGCGGTAGTTTCCGAAAATTTCGGGTACCTTGTTTTGGGTCCTTATAATGAGGATCCTACTATTTAGGGTACTATATTAGGGGGGGACCCGGTGGGTGCCTTCAGTTCCGTGTCCCAGGAGGGGAGCCCTGCTTCCCGCCTCCGGGTCTCGTAGCAGCTTTGCCACCTGGGCCAAGACCTGAAGAGAAGAGAATATACTGTACCATAATGTACTATAATGTACTATCCTATCCTATACTATCCTGCACTATATACTGTACTCTCCTATAATATCCTATCGTATACAAAACTCTTTTGTAGTATACTATGTACAATATTTTTGGGAGCTTCTTAGACTTCTCAGGGTCCCATGCGAAGCTCATAGCCGCGAACGTATTCTGTTTTGGAGCAGGTATGTGCTGTCAACCCGGCTCGCCCCCTCTGATTGCTTTGGAAGGCCCTATCAGAGCCTGTGCGGTCAAGATGCCGAGAGTTCGTGCTGTGCCTGGCGCGGAAGAACAGCTCGGTATACCTGGGCACTGAGTTTGAAGCATGCGTCAAGCTTGCACGCAACATGCCTCCTTGCCATCTGCAGTCATTGTCGCTGTGTTGGCATGTGTGCTGTCTTGTTGTGCCGGCAACGGTTGACATGAAGTGTGGGGCGGGAAAAGGCGGCCAGCTACGAACTGTAGTTATATGACGCAATCACAAAAAGCGCAAACACACAAATGCAAGTAAACAGAAACAGACACCCAGAAGTACGTCAAAGAAAACCAAGTTCCGAACGAACACTGACAAGTTAAACGAACATGTGAATGACACACATCTAAACATAAATCGTTGTGCGCGTGTATATTATGCCTACACCTACGTGTATATGTACTGTACCAACAAGCGCATAAGTAGTACACACGTACTCCAACCTGACACCCAGAACAAGCATTCGTTCACATGCACGCGCACTAACACGGAGCTTTGCAGTCTTTGTCTCTACCCTGTGTCAGCCGGACTCGTCGGAAAGCATGATGGCTCAAAAAAGGCAGGGTAACCATTGCCACGCTCGTTCTCCAAGGTCGAGGGTGCACGGGTCATCGGAGCGGCACTAAGCACCCTGATATCAGCACTGCAATTCAGAACGTGAAGATCCTTCTGAGCATTATTGTCATGAAGTCTACACAAAGTAACCGTCGTAAGTCTTAGAAATCCCGAATAAACCCACAAATCTTGACACCATAAAATCAGCGCTTATTCGTCAAGCCCCTAACAAATCTTGACACCCCGGCAGCAACTGAAAGGATGTTTAGGGTATTCTAACCCGGATTCTTCATGACAATCCCTACATCCACCAAAACTTCAAATCCTGCATCATAACTCGGAATCCTGAAACTGCATCTAAACCTAGACCCCAACTCCCGCATCATAATCCCTAAACCCGAAAAGTCTTTGCAGCCAGAGTTTCTGGCTCCGGATTCGTTGGATCGCCTGTGGCCAGGCTCGGCCGTGGGTTTTCCAGCTGACCCTAAAACCTAAACCCCAAAACCCTCAACACTAAACCCTAGTGCAGATTTCGACTTGAAACTCGGGCATTTGGGGTTTTTGGGCGGTGCAAATCACAAGCACGTAAGAGTAATGCCATATGATATGCCATGTATGCTGAGTTGTCGTACCACTGCAGGGTCATATTTACGACTTAGTCGCACAGCTTTCGCACAACAGTTTGAAGGCTAAACCATGAATACAAAGCCCACAGGAATCTTCTGTTTCCGGTAAACTACCTTAACCCTAAACCCTTGTAGCAGAAAAATTAAAAGCCCAACCTGCCTGAGAGCGCGCAGTCCTGCACTTCAACCACGACATCCTTGGCAGCTTAGGCTGGCAGGGTTTCGTTGTACAAAAGGGGCCTATATAATTATCAAAACTATTTTGGGGGTTCCTTATTATAACTATGTTATAATATACCCCCAAACCCTATTCTACTTAGTAAGGCCCCCATATAAGTAGGGTTTCCCAGAGACTCCAATATCCCGTAATTACGGAATATGCCTTAATTTATAGTAGGATCCCGAATATGACTTGAGGTGTATTCCTTGATTAAGGGATATTGGAGTCTCTGGTTTCATGTCAAGTAAGAGTCCTAGGAAGCTTGAAAGGATTTCATAAGGGTTGTTACGTATGAAGGGTCTGAGGACTCTATATGATATTTAGCATTCCAGACAGCCGAGTTTCGCTCGAAACGTACACTAATGTCAACGCTCGCGCTCGCACGAGGCAAGCACGGCTCCGGGCAATCAAGGAGATATTGGGCCGGTCATACTCTCACAGACTCCAGGGTTTTGGAGATTTCAGGATTTTAGGCTTTGCAGGGTTTCAAGCTTTTCGGATACAGAGATTCAGAGATCTGCTCGAATTGCAGGGTTTGGGGGTAGTTTGCAGGGACGTAGAGTGCTTACCCTAAACCCTAGTTGGCTGCGGCGGAGTGTCAGCCTCGACCAGTGTCTGCGTTGGCACCCACTTCACCTGACAAAGTTCGAGGATCAGGGTGCGGCATCCTCACAGTCTCTACCAAGGAATATAAGAATCATAAAGTATAGTTGTTAAGGAATAATATAAGAATCATAAAGTATAGTTGCTAAGGAATATAAGAATCATAAAGTATGGTTGTTAAGATCCATCATCTTACTACTAAAGTCGTTATTGTCTCCAACATGGTCAAACAGGGGGCGACGTACCTGGGAGCCCTTCGGAAGGAACCTCTTCACTTTCCCAATGGCCGGGAAATTCTGAAGGTCTCGACCCTCCCAACTCGCACAAGGCAGGCAAGGCCCTGCACAATCCGAATCACCACACTGGCAACAAACCGAGATTTAGGGTTTAGGATGGTTTAGGGTTGTTCGGAAGCTGCCCGCCGGGCTTGTCAAGCTAGACGCGACGCCGAGAAGAGAAACTTTGTCAAAAAGATCACTCCGAAGGAGGATGATCGAAATCTTTACATCCCAAACCACCGAGTCGGAACTGCGAGGAAAGCCGCCTCGGGAAGCCTGCAGGAACAAGCACATGAAACGACAACTAATGTAGACCGCCCTGGTTCATCATCTCCCCGTCTTTAAGGTGCTAAGCTTCGTTATCCGTCAATCACCTGCAAGGTAGGTGGGTTTATTCATCGGGCGTCACATTATGCGACGTGATGAGCGTTGACACGCGACCGAAACTGGAACTACAGGCTGTTTCCGTCAACCCAGAGCCCAGGAATGCGAAAGGAACCAAAAGCCCCCTGAACCCCAAAGCACTAAATCTTAACTCCCCAATCCCAGAGCCCAAAACCCTAAACCCCTAAACTACCATAAAATTTGGGGCCTCTAGAGCTAGAACTAGACAGGGACAAGCATTCAGACCCCTGTTTTGAACCCGAAACTCTTTAGTCTTTAGCCCTACGTCAACCTGTATAGAACCAAAACCATATACAAGATCCGATAAAACCACGATGCAGTCCCCGGAAAATCTCATAACATCCCTACAAAGCCCATAACGAACCAGCCTACAACACCCTACACAACCCTATACCTAAACCCCAAAACCCTAACCCTGCAGACAAACAGGCAGCGTGGCTCAGGCCTCGTTGAAGGCAACTGAGCCGTCGCGCGTGAGGCGCCCGAGCTTCGAGGCCTTCGACCAGCGGCCTTGCCGATGCATTCTGTAAAGGGTCTTCGGCTTGGGGTATAGGGTTTAGGGTTAGGGTTTAGGCTTTAGGGTCTTTCCAAGATTTCCTTCATAGGGTTCAATAAGGGTTTAGGGTTTGAGGGTTCCGCATTAAGGTCTGGAAGGTTCCCATGGGTTCCCTTCTGCAAGGGCTCCTGGAGACTAGCACAAGGTTTAGGGCAGTTTAGGGTTGCTGCCAAGGATTTTGCAACGGGTTGTGCTGTGATTTTGAAGTGTTTGGCAATAGTTTTTAAAACATAGTCTGCAGACTTCTCTATCGCATGTCTACAGGGCTTGAAAGGCATCCTCATGGCTTCTTCTAGGGGTTATTACCCCACCCTTAGAGTTGATGCGGTTAGGGTTTAGGATTTAGGGTTTGGGATGTTAAGACTTACATAGGGTTTAAGGCCAAATTGAATCGCTACCTGCAGTGGCTCTCTCAGTTCGAGGTGGCACCGGCAAAGTGCTCAAATGGATGGGCACGAGAACTCGACTATTCATCTGTGTCTTTAGGATTTAGGGCTTGGGATTACCGGCTACAGGCTCAGGGTTTAAGGAACAGCACGTTGAACACGTAGAAAAGTCTAGCGGCCTGTGGCCGAGTGTAAACACGCAACCTAAGCAACCGAGTATGAACATATAACAACATGCGTAAAACATGTATCACATATGCACTTGGCTTCACCGGCTTTGTCCAGGGTTTTGCATGTAGTTGTAGGCTTTGCATGAGTGGAAAGGCTTCCCAGTTACTTTTGGGGCAATTTAGTCGACACGATCTGTCAAGGTTGAGGGGGCTCGTCTTTAGAATGGGAGCGCTTAGGGCCTTGGTAATCCTTCACTGTATGTCCAGCTTAAGACCTGGTGCTGCTCTGCTTTCTGAGAACATTTGCCCATTTATGATTTTGCTGGACGCCTCTGCCTAGCGATGTGGACCGGAAGTGTGATACTTAGGTGTGCGACCCGTGAAGCCAAGATCAAGCAACGCGACACCAACCTGCCCCAATGATACCCCGAGAATCTGCTGAGTCGAACCCTGACTGGCAGCGCCCTGAGATGGCGACCTCCACTGCCTTGTGCCGAGAGCTCGACCTCAGTCAAGGTTTTGTGGCGGACATCATGCACGTGCCAGTGGCCAGGCTGACTGTCGTATGTTATGCCCGTGTCGTGTTCAGGTGATGAACATCTCGAAAAGTAGGCAAGCGTCCTATTCCGAACATCTCATTTTCGCGAGTTCATGGAGCAGGGAAGCGTTTCTCGTACTCTTCCAGAATCACCAAGCTATAATGTCCGCGCTTGTAGGGCCCTCCCCCGCTCAGTTACCACAGGTTCCCGCAGAACTACATGACATCTCGACATACATCGGAACCCGTTTTCCTAAATCCCGAGCACTACATGTCTAAACTCCGAGCCCTCTGGCCGCCAACGAAACTTGGATGTGCAGCCGTGGCGGCTCGATAAGTGGCGCCACGCAGCCTTCGGCTCATCACCGCTGATGTACCATAGAAGCCTCACGGCAGTGACCCTCGTTCCAATCGCAGCTGTGATCATGGTGATGGCAAGAACCATGGCTTTCTGTATATATCTAGACTTATTTGTGTATACAACGTTGTATATAAACCAACAAGTATACAAAGAGTTTATGTAGAACAAGTAGAAACACCACCTCCACATGTGTTTGTTTATCTAGGCATACACGCATGAAGTACATAGGCATGTAGGTATGTAGGCATGTTATGTGCGTGTATAACTTTCTCGCAAGGGCTCACAAAACCGGAGACCCTCAGCTGGTGTCTGCCACGGAGCTCTCGACAGTTGGGAACTCCAATGCCTCCAAGAAGACCTTCTGCAAGGCCCATGTGGGTGCACGGCTACACATTGGCCATTCTGTGTTTTGGGGTTCTGAGTGCTTTTGGCCAGCCTGGCGGCAGCAGCTTGTTTCGCTGAGCAGACCGCATTCAATTAACAAAATGCTGGCCGTTTCCAAAATTTGCGATGCCTGATGCAAGAGCCCCCTCCACAATGAGCCTCTACATGTCAACGGAAGATGCAGCTAGGCGGCAGTTATCCGCGGCGAGAACCTGGGCTGTGGCCGGAACGGGTTTGGAACTTCGGACGCTCAAGCGGCATCAAGTTTGAAAAAGGGCCTTGAGAATCAGAATAAGGGCCCATTATGCTGCAATTGTAATAAGGAACCCCCAAACTGGTATTGGTAATTATTTAGACCCCTATATTAACAGCGGATCTGGCATCTGTGCTTGGGTTCACCGGATCTCGATGTTGCTGGAACCTTGAACCTAAGCCCTGCGGTTGAGGTGAGAGTCTTTGGGAAAGTTTGATGTTCCCGCTACATCCACAAAAGATCCAAAACCCTAAATTTATTCCTAAACCCAAACCCGAAACTTTAAAGATCTATTTCAAAATCCAAAACCCTAAGTTCACTCCTGAACCCAAACCCGAAACTTATAAAAGCAACTTACAGCTCCATGTCAAACAAAGGCGCTCGGCACCCACCAGTGGCACGAGTTTAGCACCGCTGGGCAATCCACGGGGCTCCCGTCGCCGTACGATCCTGGGAGTTAGGATTAGGGGGACACTTGGGGATATAGACCCTCTCAATGAGGTCCCTTTTAATTGAGCCAGAAGTAGGGTCAAGAAGGGTCCCCTTTTTTGACACTCACACTCGGACATGGGTCTCCCTTATTGTAGACTACGTGGGAGATCCTGAGACTGAGGGGCCCAGAGTTTGATACAGGGGCCTTATACGAGCTAGAACAGGGTTTTCGGGGTATAGTGTACTACAGTCGGCATAATATTGGTAAGATTTGGTGTGGGTGAGAGTCTCGGATTTAGGTGCTGGTTTACAGTCGTGATGCCGGAAAGCTTTCTGGAACCGTAGTAGCTTTGGGTGGGAGAGGGTTGAAGACCTCGTGGCAGCTCCGAAATTCTTCCACCTGACGTTGGTGCAATGGCATCCCCCCGCGGAAGTTGCATAGACTGGCACGCTGACCAGCATGAAAGATGAAGGTGCCCTGTGCCAGCTGCACAGATTCGCATTTCCACAGACTCAAGAATCTGAGAGTTGAGTGAGATTGCAAGCCCTGTAATGAGGGTCCCCGAAGTGAGAGGGATCGAGAGCGGCTAGGTTGTGGCTTGAGCTTGGCCTCAAGTTACGGGCGCTGTCGTCTTACATCAAAGTGGAGTGGGTGATGCAAGAATGAAATGGAGAAGGCGTCTTGAGCTCCGGTGCTGAAGGGCTTCACAAAGGGTTCCTTTGCGGTTCTTCCATGCAAAAATGTAGGCCTTCATCAGCGGAGGGGAGGAGGGCTTCGAGCAATCAAGCCGACGGGTGGGATCCAATGTAGAATTTAGAATGCTGGAGTCGGCCTGGTGTTGTCGCATAGTCGCATCTTCAAAGAAAAATGATGCTTTTGCAAAGTGTAACGTGCATCTACCGTGGGCGAGCTGATGCTGCCGTGTTTACGTGGTTCGGCTTGCAGTTTTACCGGGGCTTTAGTCGCGATTCGCGCCTGTCAATGCGGACCTCGAGTTTTACATAGCTCCCAGGTGTAAGTTGCTTTCAAGTCCATGCAGGAGAGCCTGCTGGCCTCCTGAAGGTCTGCTTGCAGCTGAAGATCTGCTCCGCATGATCCCAGAGGCGCGTAGTTGCATCAACGCCCTCTGCCTCAGAGACTCAATGCATCCATGAACGTATCTGCAAATCCAACGAGGTCAGCTAGGTAATGTGAAGTTATGTGGGGTTCAAAGGCTCAGCTGCAAAGCTAACATCTTAGCCTTCTCCACCGACCCCGCTTCGGTAGCTCTGCGACCCGGCGGCTACATGTTGCACGCCGTGCATGAGTCCGCTGACGGGCTTTGCCACAAGCCTGGCTTCGATGTGAGCTTGGGCTCGGGTCTTAGGCTTCTAGGATTTAGGCCTGATGCTCCTAGTGTCAGGCCAAGTCGTCCGAAGCCGTGCTCAGCCTTTAAATTGCTTCCTGCGGCGTGCGCCCCAGAACTCTCGTTGCAGAGCCGACTCCCAGCGAGATGTAGAAAGCATGTTTTTTCTGCGATGATCGCCAGTGTAGTTGTGTAGTAACTACTCAGTTGCTAGTTTATACGCTTCTTCTCCTGCCGAATGGTGACGACCACTGCCATCATCTTTCGTGGCGCTCGTCACCAGGTCTTAGGTGCTTATGTTCGCAGATCTCTCTTACTTGTTGCCTGAACCCGAAACCAACATGGGAGTTTCCGAAAATAGGGGGCCCTGATGTAGGAGGACCCTAGACAGTAGGATCCTTATTATAAGGACCCCAAAACAAGGTACCGGTACCCCTAATTCTCGGAAACTCCCAAATGTCACAGCGAGCTGCCCTGCAGCGCCCTTCAGCATTCCAGTGGCCAGGCCAACCACTCCTCCGGAGCACATTTCAGGCTTGTTCTATGCCACAGCTTTAGGGCTTTGGGGTTTAGGGTTTAGGGTTATGATAGGCATCCTTGCAGGACCTGAGAAAATGAGCTGCATCATCTTGACTTCGGCATTTGTAAGAACATCTTGGTCTCAACACGGTCCGATGACAAACGGTATTCAGCATCAGCAGCCTCTACTCGAGCACGGACAGCCTCAGTCTCGGTCTCTCGCCATTGCCATCACTGGTGTGGTAGTTTGAAGCCACCCTAGCAAGCCGTAACTGTCCACGCTTCTCCGTTTCTTCTTGCTAAAAAGAGCCACTCCCAAACGTCATACCCATAAGCTAACTTAAACCCTAAACCCTTTTTTTGCATCCGGGCTTGTGAAGTCGGCCGGAAGCTGCAGCACTACTGGCTAAAACCCTAAACCCTAACTTAAACCCTGAAACCCACAGGCAACCCCGAAGGTCCTTTCCGCTGGAAGCCTTGGACCGGAGCCTGCACGAGGCCGGCGATGCCCGAAGTGGCGCCATGCAGGAAGACCTCTCAGACAGGTGTCTTAGAGCCTCAGGGGCTGAGTAGACTAGCCCAAAAAAGCTTAACCTTTTTCAGTTATGGTAGGCTTATATAAACCCCAAAAGGTTAAAGGTCACCTACTCAGCTAGAAAGGTGTGGTAGGGCGGGTTTGAGTATAAAACGTGTGAAGAGGGTCCATGCAGCTCCGGCTTCCCACCGTTTAGAGACACTCGGTCCACATTGCACCGCCTCGTATAAGCCGTCCCTAGATCCGCTTCTGATCGCATCAAGTTTCGCCCGAAACGTTGCCTTGAACCCTCTTCGGCACGCCTGCGCCCCAGCTGTCAGACCATCACCAACGTGATTCACGGATCCGGGCCTCATCACGTCTGCTTGGGCTAAGTCGGCCAGGACTAGGCTTTTGGGGGAGCCTTTGGCTGCAAGGTCCATGACGGCTCCGGAAAGGATCCCCAAGAAGCCTTCCTGCATGTGGGCTTTCATGAGTAGAGCATGGTTTGAGACATAGTTTATGCCATGAAAACAATAATAAGGAACCTAAAAGCAGGTGTTAGTTGAGCCACATAACAAGGGAGTAGTTCCAATGGAGTGATTTTTGTGTTTCGCGGGAGGTGCGAGCAAGGAAACTGCAGGGGGGACGGTGAAATGCAAAAGGCATGGACATCGTAACCGTTTTGAGGCGACCCCACATGCCAACTCCTTTCCCAAACCCTAAATTATTGCCGACAGGATCCTTGAAGCTGACTAGCGGAAGACTGTGCTGCGGAGAATTAAGCCTAATCTCTTGATTTGTTCTCCCTCCCCTCCTACCTGTAAACTTCAATGCTACCGGGACGTCCGAGCTGTAGTGTCGAGAGGAGCCCGTCGGAACAGCAATTACAGTGTAACTACCCTGCTTCCGGTGTCGATTGCATTGGCATTGTTCTTCCAGTTTCTACGGGGCAAGGAAGCACCAGGTATGCATGTCGGTCTCAACTTGAGTGCTTGTTGACCAAGCTCCTGGTAAATTGCAGGTGCACGGTGACTCGCGATGACTCTCCGATGCTTTTACTAGTCTTTGGCTCCACAAGGAGGCACCTCCAATCCTACTCCGCTAAGAAGAAGTACCCATGTCCCATCACCATGGAAGTGCATGGCCTCAAAGCTAGCCTGCTAATTTGGGACTGACCGGGCGGCTGGTAGTGGCGATCGCGGTCTCCACCAGTCTGCGCCAATGCATCCACAGTGTCGCCTGTGACCGTGGAAAAAAACAGTGCTGATCAACGTGTATAGTAAGGCATAGTAACTCCACAGAGTCGGGCCAAAGTCGACCCTGATGTAAAAACCCATCAATGCCCGAAGCCCACCAGAAAGAAATCCAAACCTTGAAGCCCAAAATAGGGCCCCAAAAAAGCACATAAGCAAAACTAAGGATAGGGATAGCTTTTTGGGTCCCTAACAAAAGCTGATGGCTGTTCAGGTCAGGCGGCCGAGAGCTCCAAAGAACTTCCCGGCAGTGGCTGCAGTGCCACCAACCACTCCTCGCCACACTCAACTGTCTGGTGCTTAGTAGGGACGGGGGGAATGGATCCCTATAGTAGTCCCTATGTAGTCCCCAATAGTCTCCATAACCCATTCCCCCCTTCCCTGCTAAGAACCAGACAGTAAAGGGCATGCCGCTGCATCAGGATCCCAGAGTTGAAGCCACAGGGAAGTTGACCGAACCAGCATCCGGACCAGCTGATGAACAAAGCCTGCTCAACAAAAAAACTATCCAACTCCGATTGGTGTTCATTAAGCCTCTTCCCGACCACAGAACCAGCAAAGAAATGGAATGCAAAGGAACGACACGACAACTATCATGACGGCTCCACCCTCGACCCTAAGAACCCGAACAGGCTCAAGAACCAACCGTTTTGGATCTCGGCTTTCTAGATTTGAAGGGTGTCTTCCCCCGAATCCTGAACCCGGACCCACCCATTCCGCTGATGGCGCAGGTCCTTGTGCCAGACTAAGGAGCCCCTCCCCCTTGAGATCCCCGGCGATGACCTGGAACCCGGCCAATCGTGGCGGAAAGTAAGCCTACCCACGATACCTGTTGCAATGGTACCAGCAGTACTCGTGTTAGGCACGACAGATGCAACAGAACGCAGTAGGAGTGGTTGTTGCAGTGAGGGTGTCGTTTCCTAGCTGTGCAGTGACTTTGAGGTTTGCGGTTACTTCGGTAGAAAGTATGGGTGTCAATATGGAAAATTGCATTTAGGGCTCTACAGGGTGTTTAGCCATCAGAGACTGGATGTAACAAAGCAGCCAAATACGCTCCCTGCAATGCTTTGGATACATTCTTTCTCGAGTCGCAACTTGGTTCTATGACTATGTAGCCACGGGTTGGTTGACGCAATCGGCTAGTAAGTGCACTACAAGGAGCAGCTGCATATTCTTGCCACATGCTTTTGCTCCATCTGCACTCTAGGACACGATGTGTTTCACGAAGCTTTAGGGTTTGGACTTGAGACTTAGCCGGGTAGGAGTCCAAAGTCCGATCCCTGCGAGTTGAGGATTTCCTAGTGGGCACTGTTCAAGCCTTCGCTCAGCAGCTGTAGCCTTTCTCTCTTCCAACTGCGAGCTACTGCTCCTCTCTCTCGCCACGACTGCAAGCTTCCTGACACAAAGAAGCCGCCCCCTCCACTACCAATTGTACCACTGATATCACACATGGACTAGTAGTTCCCTCATCGTACTATCCTTACAACTGCGCTTGTTACTACATCCAACCCTAAACCCTAAACCACTCAACCAGAGCATCAAAGCCCAACGACAGCTTGGGGAGTCACCTCGCTGCCCGTTTTTCGGAAGAACTTCATGACTCCGCCTGATCGGTGGGAGGAAGATTAGAGAGAAGCTACGCTTGAGGGTTTAGGAAGTTTAGGGTCTTCGGGTTAATGGTTTTGGGATGGTTTCGCTTTAGGGTTTAAGAAGTTTAGAGTTTTTAGGGTTACTGAGTTTGGGATGCTTCGGGGCTTTCTTTCGGCAGATTTCGGCAGATGTAGCCTCGTGTGAGCAGTCTTTGGGGCCCCGAAACGGGCAAACGACTGCAATCCAACATCGACCCTAGCCCCCGGCGGTTTAGGGTCTTGGGCTTAGGGCTTTGGAGTCTTGGGTGTAGGGCCTGAGACACAAAACGCAAAGCGTAATGGTAATGTAGGGGCCTTAATAATTGGAATAGGGTTTGGGGTCCCTGTTATAGTAGAATTGTAATTAAGGAACCCTAAAACATAATATTGGTAATTATTTAGGCTTCTATATTAGAAGAACCCGCAAGCGCCTGTGACCGAGGTCGTCAAGCCAACTGGATCGCCCAGCAGGTTGATACTGAATAAGACCTTCCAGAACTGATACCTCAGAGATTCCGGTTTATTTATTTATTTTTTTTATGGGCTCTTGTCCGACTGCAGTACAGCCGGTTTAGGGTTTAGGGTTCAGGGATTCCGGTCCGGCTCTAGGAGGTTGTCGGTTTGTCAGTGTTTTGGGCTCCGGGCTCTGTCGTTCTCAAGGTCAGCATGTTCATGTTGCAAGTTTGCCTCCAAATTCAAAACTGCCAGCCGCTTCGGGAGTGCTTCGGGAGATGCGGGACTTCCGCAGCAGGCGACTGTAACAGTGCCAACGGTCGCCGACATGGCGGAGCGAAATGACAAGAACAACAACTGCATCACAGAAACTACTCATGTCATATTGAAGGAAACAGGGTGGATACATGGCCACAAACATGACGATGACCCAGTAGCAAACATATAAATACTTCGCTAGTGAACGAAGTCGAGGTGCATGCCGGTCTTCACGTAATCGCGGACCAAGCTGTACCTGGGCTGAAGCGCAGGAGGCAGCTGCAGGTGGAACAAGTAAGGGGCATGGACCTGGCAAACATGCGGGCATGTTGGCTTTGCCTGGCCTTCTTCCGCTTTTGACTCCTGATCTGGGGAAGTTTGAGGAACCATCAGAAGCAAGCCGAATTTTGACCGAAACCCAACCCCGGCACACCCTAAGTGGACCAGGGGCAGGAAAGGCATCAAATCTTCCAGCGTCCGTTGGAAGACAGTCCTTAAAGCCAAAGACTCGAGATCTGACTCTGCAGTTTTGGGCCTCGGACTCTTGCGGCTCAGGCGATCCTGTGGTTTAGGGAAGTTTAGGGGTTCTGGCGTTTTTGTTGCGTTTATCCGTTATCACGTGTGCTCAGCGACTTGAGTACAAACAAAGAGACTGGGGGTGGCAGTAATCGTCACCGTGGTAGGGATCATTATGAGAACGTAATATCTACGCGGTGCAGCGTAGTTACAGCGCTTGCGGCATAGCAACAGCACGACCGCACATAGTGAGTGCCAGGAGAAATGCATTTAACACAGGCGGATTTAGAGAGCAAACGCCCTTCCGATTCTGTGGAAATGTAGGAGAGAGGAGTGGGCTGCAAACACCGTTGCCACAACTTCATGCTGAACAGCTCCATGCGTCTCAGGGAAAGCGAAGCGTGGTGTCATGTGCCCCACTCCAGAAAGGACGCCGCTGCCGACCTCACCGCATGCTGGTGCCATCTCTGACTGCCTCATGGTCTTCGTACTAATCATTAAGGCCCGATGTTTTTTTTTTAGGGTTTAGGGTTTAGCCCAGCTATTTTGATTGAAACTTGGGGATGTGCTGTTGGCAGCGTCTTCTGACGCATGGAAGCCCTTCCTGCATGCTGACATCGCCACACAGCCTGAATTGAAACTGAACGCCGACCTACCAGCTGCATCCTGGAGCTTTTGATGATGTTGATGTTGATCCGTGACCAGTGATGCAGCACTTCCCTACTCAGAACCTTTAACCGGGTCAAGACTGCAAGTCTCGGGAACTACATGCATTCCCAATGCTTCAGGCTGCCATAGACTTGATGGAATTTGATGGACCGAGAGGCACTCGTGACCACGAAGAGAAGGCCTTTCTGCGCCACCATCAGAACTTTCCTTGGTCGTGTATTTTGAGCAGAAACTTTCTCACGCTCTGAGGTCGCATCCTGCACAAAGGTAGTGCAGACTGTCCGTGGTCCTAACAGCCAAGAAAAACGGGCAAGTTACAGCCCCAATCCAATTTTAAAGGCTGTGCCCGGTCATGCAGGACCCGGGATCGTACCAGTGGCAAAGGGTTTGAAGTATTGGAGGCTTTGAGCTACCGCCAACCATCAGGACACAAAAGGAAGTACTCATCGCTTCCTGAATGGCTGTCAAGAGTCTTGACCAGGCCGTGTGATCGGTGGGTCAAACGTGCCAGAATCTGGGACAGCCACATTGACCTGGCCAAGCATGTTACAGTACATGTTCACATGCTGTTACAAGCTGCTGTTGACCATTACAACTGTTTCTTCTAGTTTTGTTCAGTATTACGAAGCTCATTCTGACAGCCATGATGACGGCTACTGCTGCGACGAAGTGCCCATCAACACTGGCACTTCTAGTTTGCTAATGCTTTTGCCTGCTTCACTTGCTGATCGTTGTGCTGTGATCGGACGCGCCGCGAGGTGATGTTTTACTTGCACTGTCTAAGACCAGATTTGGTCTTATTGGCTTAAATCATTGCTTACGCTTCCTGCTCTTCGATCATTCTGCCATGGTTCGACGAAGGAGATGGGAATCAGCCTCAATATGGTTTCCCTGAACCCCTAAACCCTAAATCCCTAAACCCTCAATAAGCCCTAAACCCTAAACCCCTAAACCCTCAATAAACCCTAAACCCTCAATATCATTACATGGCTTGCAATTTACCACTGTTCGGCTCAGGCTCGCTGATATTTCCTAGACTCCAAGACACGTGTTTCAGGAGCCGAAGTGATGGGAGATGTGAAGTTTGGGGTTTTTTTCCCTCCTACCTAGCCAGGACAAAGCCCGCATTGCAGGGTAAGTTTGGCGGGTTTAGGGATCAGGGTTGACGTTTCGGATCCGTTAGCTTGGGGCAGTCGCACGTAATTGGCCGAAAATAGGGGCCTAAATAATTACCAATACTATCTTCGGGGGTTCCTTATTGTATATAGAGTATAATATAACCCCAAACCCTATTTTAATTATTAAGACCCCTATATTATGAGCTGTCCTTTGCTTGAAACCGGTCTCACTACCAGCAGAACGACAACTGCGAGTGCCCAGTAGTTGCCAGAAGACTGAAGCATCTGTGCATCCTGCTCGTCGTCCTCGTCCTCCGACGCATGCCGTAACCCTAAGGGTTAACATGGATTTATGCAGGAACCTACTTGAGAAACGCCTGGTCCATCCACAAGTATGAGGACCCATGTTCCGAGCAGCTCCTCAGAACATGGGTTCCATAGCCAAGATTCGATGTTACACTCTCCGAGGTGAGGTGATTCGCAAGTTAATGTCTTCGGCATGTACATCCAAGCAAGTGCTGAGGTTCTCAACGGACGGAGCTTATGAATATGATTGTAGATGGTCCTGAGGCACGGAACACTTCCGAATATTCGTAATCAGTCTTGCGTGCTGCGCGCTCTTGCTAACATGCGTCGCCAAGTGCGAGTTCAAGCTTCTCACGGAAGCCACGAATCTAGCAACTCGGTGTTACTACTATTATTACTATTACTCCCGTATCCTCGAACATGGACGAGGCAACGCCGGAATTGGCCTGCAAGGCATGTGCAGTGTTCCCAAAGAGCCCGCATGGACTGGAAGATTCTTGCCACAACCACTCCACAGGGTAAGCGGTTTAGGGTTTAGGGTTAAGGTGTCGGACCCGTCAACCGTGGATACCTGCTTTTTGTGCATGTCGGTGCCACTCAGGTTTGTCCACAGCCTGCCGCTTCTTCAGGAGCTTGCTCTTCATGGGCATCAAGATCTCGACTTGAGCAATCAGTGCTCCTGACAAACCACGGCTGGAGCACTCCTCTGCATGCCTGGATGGGGGTTTCTTACAGAACGCTGGTCCCTAGTGTCCAACGTCAGGGATCAAGGTTCACATAGGGAGACATGGGAAGAGATCTACACGTGTACATGCCACGGCTCCCAAACGGAAGTACTCGAAGTAGACGGGATGGCGCGTGGTTGAGCTGGACGGCACCTCAATTCCTGCGGCATGGGGATCTGAACAGCAAGCCGGATCCATGCCAGTGTGCTGCCCCTAAAAATCGCCCAGGCCTTAAGCCCTAAGCCACCAAATCCTGAACCATACACACCACATCACACAGCTCTAAAACTCAGTTGATCTCCCAACCCTAAACGACTCCTAAACCCTTACAGAAACCTCATAATACTTTCGTAGGCCGAACTTGATACCCTGAACTTAGGCTCTCCCTCTCCCCGAGTTCATGGTTGAGATAATATTAAAAAGAAACTCTATTCCTTATTGGGTTTAAGTACCCATAAAAAATGTAAGATGTTGTCCAACTATGACAAAGTCCTCCTTCGCGAAGGAGAAAGACCTGCTTGGCCACGATCTCACGGTCTTCCGCGGAGCTGCCTGCATTGAATCAGTTTTTCTCTGGGGCTTAGGGGATCGAATCTGGGTTTAAGGTTTACAGAACTAGTTTTCGGGTTCCAGAATCTTGTGCAAAAACCACAAACAAACTATTCCGAATATTAAAATTATTAAAGGCCTCTATGACCCAAAGCTGTCCCAAGGGACTTCGAGGAGGCTGTGGCTGGGTCTCTCCAAAAATCGAAGGCTTTTACCTGGGTCACTATGGAGTTGAACATCTCTCAACCTCAAGGGCCCTCATTAAGAATCGTGGCGCTGTGGGGTTTGGAGGGTTGTTCTTCCGCCGCAGTTGATCTCATGCAGTGGCAGACCGGCGTTCACCGCCACTCTCTTTGCCACGTACTGTTCCGTACTGCAAGTGCCCTTGCCGCCACTTTTATGCAAAACCCACCTCCTCAAGCTCCGAATCCAAGCCGTCTTCTGCTGGGGGCCGAGGTTCCATACCTATCGTCCTCAGGAGGACCCTACCAAAAATCAAATCTGGAGCAAATCACCCTTCGAGGTCTCTGTCAGTTAATAAGCAATCGTCGTCGTCGTCGTCCTCCTCCTCCTGCTCACCACTATGACCATGGTCACGCTTGGCATCATCTGTATCATCTGTATATCATCATCATCATCATCATCGAGGCTTGGTATTCGGGCCGGCGTCGTCGTCCTCCTCCTGGTCGACATCGCTGCGCTCATGCTTGCGCGGTCTATGATTTTGGCCACCAAAGCCTACCCTCAACAACCCTTTCAGGCTCGGCCTGCATTCGCCGACCCGCTGTCCACTGTTGCCCACTCGAAGAGCTGCTGGCCCACCTTGACCCAGAACCTCAGGTTTACGTTATGATTTTCATTTGGACAAAGGGAGGCCTAGTGTTGATGGCCTGGGTCCAGAACTTGAGACAAGGTCCGAGGCCGGGATGCAGCACAGGGCTTTAGGTGCTCGGAAGTTCTCTCAGGTTGCGCGGTATTAGGAACGTACACGCCAGCAGGCAGTGGCTGCAAAACAACTGGCAGACAAAAACGGCCCATCTGCTTCCAAAGCAATGCTGCTCACATGTGCGCTTGCTTCTTGCTCCGAAATCAAGTTTCGTGAAACTGCCTGCGTCTTAATCCGAGCAATCCGCACCAACCAGTGTCCGGGCCGTGGAATTGCAGCAAACTCTGGCAAATTCTCGCTCTTGGCTCTTGCGTTCGTTGCTGCAAGCACCAGACGGCGGACCGACATCCTACACCAGAACAACTCACCAAGCCACACAAGGTCCAGCCGAACGATCACCGGTTGGAGCAGAAGCGTGAGCTCCTCTGGCTAAGAAGGTCTGAGATATGAGTTTACGAGGGGTCGAGCGTCTAGGGCTAAGGTGTCTAGAGTACGCGATTCCAAAGTTTGGAAAAATTAAGGCCAGCATTGCGGGTTTCAGGATTTAGCCTGCAAGGTTGGGCTGCATCAGGCAAATGCCTCAAAAGGCTCCGCGAGTTTTCATTCTCAGTTGCAAGTCATCGCTAGGGCTACCATGGCTGCTGCCCGAACTTCAAGCTCGTGGCCAACCTGATCACCTGCACATTTTTGACAATGCGCGGACTTGACGATCTGAACTCCTTGAAGTGGAGAATGCCGCTTGGCAACTTCTCCATGCCTGGGACAACAGCGGCACGTGGGAGAGTTGTATCAATTGTATCCAGCATATAAAAGATATGATACAACATAATCTAGTAATAGCATAATACGACATAATATATATATATATGTATTAACATAACGGAATATAGTATAGTAACGTGGCTAAACCCTGAGCTCGAAGCCTGAACCGAAGGAGCCACTCTCTAGCCAAGCTGCAGAAGTACACGAAAGGAATCGTCTCCGAATCCTTCGGCATGTCCCAAGCAAGCAAGTTTAATGTTTAAGTTTTCTTCTTTTTGTGGGGGCTTAGGGTTTAGTTTTTTTTTTTTTTGGGGGGGGGTTTGGGGTTAAGGGTTTAGGGGCTGCGTCTCTTGAGTCGTGACGAAACCCTCAACAGCTCTAAATCCCCCCTGCACGCATTCTCTGGAAAGCCCAGAGCAAGACTCTAAAACTCACAACATCCCAAAGCGCCGAAAGCTCTAAATCCGAAAAGCGCTAATATCTAAAACCCAACATCTAGGGGCCTTACTAGTGGGAATAGGGTTTTGGGGTCTAGTATGGTATAACCATAGCAAGGAAGCCCTGAAAGCAGCACTGGAGATGGAATCTTGCCCACGTCGCCAAGGCTCCGTGCTGCCTTTGCGGCCTTTGTGCTTGTGGAGCCGCTCTCGGCGGTCGCTGTGGTAGCCGCTATCCTGCGGTAGATTTAGGCTTCGATGTTGATAGGGCTTAGGTTTAGGGTCGTAAACTTGGGGTTTCGGGTTTAAGTCAAGAGTGGCTGTTCTGCAAAAAGAGTTTTAGGTTACTCCAGGTTTCAGGCTTGTAGAATTCGGGGCTTGAAGGGCTATATCTCCAGAATTCGTGACCATCATGAACTAATTCAATATTTCTGCGGAAGACACATTGGGTCTCATCGTGAGCCCCTCATTACTATACCCCGAAACCCCTTTGCAAATCCGTTCTGAGGCCGATGCGTGTGACGGGAGAGAGCGTTCTCCGAACAGCTCACAGCAACAAGGATGCAATCGAAGACCTTGAAACCCTAAACACCTAAACTCTTAACGAAACTGAAAGCTTCGGGTTTAGGGTTTAAAGACTTGAGGCTTTGGTTTCTTAAACATGGAGATGAAAGTTTTCGGCAGCTATGTACCAAGCCACGGTTGTTCTTTCGGCGCAGAAGGTCCTCCGGGCACACGATGATGGGGCGAAGCTTGTCTGCCTCCCGCATGTTGTCGATCCTGCACAGACTAGGGTTTGGACTGCCACGCTCGAACTGGCGACGAGACCAGCAACCTCACTTTGAGGCTGCTGCACGAGGGAAGCCAAGCAAACGTCAAGCTTCTACTATATATCCACCATCCTCTGTCAAGCTGATTCGGTTCCAACTCTCACGCTCGAGCAGGCACGAACAACCCCCAACCATCCTGGAAGTCTATTCGTGTCGGGCTTAGGATTTAGCACATGGGGCATCCTGAACAGTGAAATTGAAGAAAAGGCATCAGCAGAAGTCGCCGCGAGCATAGGCTCGCCTAAAAAACTCAAGACATCTGTCCACGGCTTTCTTTTGCCGCGGCCCTAAAAATGTCTTTGCAAGCTAAGTTTCTGGAAGTGATGCACCAAGAACTTCACCTTCCGCTGGGCACTTCGCTTCAGCAGCCTTGCTCCAAAGTGGATTCGTTTTGGGGCCTCAGGCTAAAATGGGAGCTTCTGTTTCCTACAGTACATTATGGGGTATATATATACATACGAGGGTTGCAGGTTTTGACTCCAGTCATGCAGGAGCTTGGGGTGCGGCTTGATCATGGGCTACTGGGCTGTGTTTTGACGCGCTCAAAAACCCGACCTGCAGATCGTTTGGGCATTTTCGCGCAGACATGTCGCTTTTGAAAGATCGTGCCCAATGCTAGCGTCATTTTGCATGACCGAGAGTCTCGTAAGCCCATTCTCGAGTACTACAGTCTGTATCAACAGCTATCCCGGCTATCCCCTAATATCTCCACCCAAGTATGTTGACCCAGAATGAAGCCTTTACGGCATTCCAAAAGTGAATAGTGGGCAGGAACCGAGAACCAGACTGCACATGTCAATCTTCGCCAACTCCTCGAATAGTCAATCAAAAAAATCAGATCTAACAGGATACGTTTTTGCGGCTGCCCTCGGCTGAGGAATATGCGTACACAACAACAGCAACAACAGTAGCAGGTGTAACTGCAATACCTCCACAAACGGATGATGTTGAAGCTGATGGTAGAAGTGTTCGCGGCTTCCAACGGAGTCCAGAAAGCAAACTTGCTTACGTCATCTTCAAACAAGTACCTTCGACCCAACGAGACAAGTCCGGCAGCTCCCCACCTACACAACCCTGGTTCACCAAAACCGGTCTGCCCAGAACGCTTTTTGTTTGGAGTTTAGGGTATATGACCGCTGAATTGGGATAAGCAGCCCATGGAGACAAAAAGTCATATATCCTTATTCCCAGGAGCCCTGCATAAGGTCCTTCTTTCAGGAAAACCCCAACTCCAGGAGTATTTGCTTGAATCATCAGCACGGGAGCTGGACGTGGTCCACCGTCAAGGCAAACTGCTCCTTTCCAGAGGGCTTTTTCTCACAAAGTTCCTGTTTCTGACCCATGGGGTTGGTCTGAGGGTTTAGGGTTAGGATTGAAGACCCAGACCGCCCGTCTACCATAAGTTCTCAAGCCGAAGATAGATGGAGTTACTATAAGGGCCTAAATAATTACCAAGGGTCCCTTATTCTAATTATGGCATAATGGGCCCCAAACCCTAGTCTAATTATTAAGGCCCCTATGGTAGTGGAGCCGCGAAAGTCGAAACGAGCCAGGAGGAAGTCGGCACTAATGGCATTGGGCAACACCGGGTATGATGCTACCGGAACGGAGATGGAGGTGCCTCCGAAAAACGTGATAATTCCCGAACGGAGAATCTGCATAATTACATGGCCGGATCATGCTGGCAAGAACGAGATTCAGATACTGAGGCTCTGAAAAACATCACGCCGCATTCCCGCTGAGGAGCCTAAAACAATTCGGGTAAACACAGTGAAGGTTAGCATCATAGTTCGAACCCAGACAACTAGACGTCCAGTGGAGTGCCCATGGCGACTTTCGCAGTTCACTTCAAGGGACGAATATAGAGGCCTTAACAATTAGAATAGGGTTTTGGGGCCCGGCCCATTATACTACAGTTATAATAAGGACCCAGCAAAATAATATAGGTAAATATTTAGGCCCCCGTGGTACTCCGTGACAACTTTTCTCCATGAGCAAAGCCGCTCCTCATCGCAAAGAGTGTCCCTCACGTCTCCGCCCGTACCGAGCACGTGGGACCGCACTTGGAACCTAGGGAATTTTGTGCAAAGTTTCTCAAGACGAGAGATTGCCTTTCTGTACTAGGAATGCGTAGGAATGCTAGAGTAGCAGGATCTTAATTCAAGGCATCGGAGCCGACGCACAGGAGAGGGAAAGCAATGTAAATTCCTTCCCTGTTCTCCAAGACCCCTCAATGCGAAAATGGAAACTATCTTTGCGATGGGAGCTCCGATTCGATCCCAATCGGTTAAGATGGGGTAGAATCGGTAAAGGCACTAGGGCTACTAAGGCAAGACTTCGGCATCCTCGCTCTGTGCCTGAACACCAAAAACCTTGAACCAGAAAGTTTCAATCTTAAACTCTAAACCCTAAACCCTCTTTCCGAGGGAAGCCGGGGTCCCTGCACGAAGTTGATATGCGCTCCGGACAGCTGCACGTCGATGTCCCAACCTTGGCTGGGCTTCGTATGTTGCCACCATCTGCTACCGCAAAGGGAACGGGCCAGGAGCAGGATACCAGTGGCTCGTTCTACACTGGTGGAAAGTTTTCGTTTGTACTTCCTAGAGTCGAGGGCAAATCCACGATCTTCTGAAATCTGGCGAGGCAGTCTGCACATCTAGTGCTTCAGGACCTGCACGGCTTGCGCGACACAGGTCACCATCACAGATTATATTCACCGTGAACTTCACCATGTCTTTGGCTCTATGCATCTGAAGACTGGAGCACTGTGTCGACAAGGTCTTATTCGCACCCCGAA
This sequence comes from Symbiodinium sp. clade A Y106, assembly GCA_003297005.1. Lineage (NCBI taxonomy): Eukaryota > Dinophyceae > Suessiales > Symbiodiniaceae > Symbiodinium > Symbiodinium sp. clade A. The sequence continues at coordinate 13,398 of BGNK01003430.1, read as the reverse complement.
GCAGAAGGCTGCTTCATCTGCTCCCGCGATCTGGTCTTTTGTGAGCACTGCGACAAATGTCTCATCTGGAGCCCTTGGCCAGACGAACAGAACAAGTCGGAATCTGGCTAAGCATTGTAGCGGCTGTCGAGATTTGTGCCACTGATAAGATCTGCGCGTCAGGCGCAGCAGATCACATTATACACTCATGGAGGTGATTCGTGGGCATCTGCTGCATCAGCACCGAATGCCCAAACAGTTTTAAACACAGGAAATGCAGCACATCCAGTTGATAAACAATCCTCTGGGTTGTCTCAAAAAGCACCGGCACATTAATGTAGGGGCCTTTGATAATTTGAATAGGCTTTTGGGGTATATTTATACTAGAATCATAATCAGGAACCCCACACTAGTATTGGTAGTTATTTAGGCCCCCTACCCTAAACCCTAAACCCTAAAACCCTAAACCCTAGGCCCCCTATGTTAGGTACATCGGTCCTGGGGTCCGCCTTGCAAGGACAGGGCGCCCCGTGATTTTGAGACACCTTTGACATGAGACATCTGGGCTGGGTTTAGGGTTTAGGGTTTTAGGGTTTAGGGTTTGGGATTTCGTTGAAACCCACTCGTGCCCGCGACGCTCAATCAAACGGAAACCTTCCAACAAGGAGCTGAGCTAAATGGGAGTTTCCGAAACAGGGCTTCCGAAAATAGGGGTCCCTCATATATAGTAGGATCCTTGCTATAAGGACCCCAAAATAAGGTACCCCGAATTTTCGGAAACTCCCAAATGGAGACCCAGCCTTCAAGCTTCTGGGCACAAGTTCCCTATCATTGAAGCTAGAAAATGCTACAATCTACTCTAGGTAGGGGCCTTAATAATTAGAATCGGGTTTTGGGGCCCATTATACTATGTTATAACAAGGATTTAAAAAGGAACCCATTGTAGCTGGGCATCAAAAATGAACAGATTATCATGGTAGCCTCGGGTTTAGGGTTTTGGGGGCTTGGGGTTTATCGCAAACAGAGTCGAAACCCTCACAGTGCCTTTTATCAGCCTGATCGTAACCCTTATAGTCAGTAACAATGCCCCTGAAGAGCTTACTGGGAGTCTCCCGGATGTTCGCCTTTTTTCAGGCGACAGAGGCTCAGGTTGCAGTCCACGCCGCCACGGAGTGACGGCAACTTCCGAGTTTCTTAAAAGGAGTTTGGGCTGTATGGGTCTAAAGAAGTAAGGTTCAGAGTTTGGTTTAGTTAGGTACGGTTTCTCTAAAGAAGTACGGCTCAGAGTTTTAAGGGTTTAGCTAGTAGGCTTTCGGGCTTGGGCTGTAGGGTTTCGACTTCATTTGTGAGCACTGCGACAGTGATGCTCGCAAATGTCTCATGTGGACGCCTTGGCCAGACGAGCAAGTCGCATTCTTGCTCAAGCATCGTAGCATCTGCCGAGATTTGTGCCACTAAAAAAATCTGCAGCGTCAGGCTCAACAGATCACACTGTGCACTCATGGCCACTCGTTGCGGGTGATTCGTAGGCATCTGCTGCATCAGCACCGATTGCCCAAATACCTTTAAAATCTTAAACACAAGGAATAACATCCAGTTGATAAACAATCCTTTGTGTTGGTGTTGTCTCAAAACGCAAGGAAAGTACATCGATGATCTGGGGATCCGGCTTGTAATATAGAGGCTTTAACAGTTACCTGTTCTGTTGTGGGGTTCTTGATTATAGTTATAGTATAATGTACCCCAAACCCTATTCTAGTTATTAAGGCCCCTATATTAAGCACAGGGTGTCCCGTCATTTTGAGACGCACTTGGAGATGAGAAGTCATCTGGGCTGAGGTTTCGTGGGAACCTGCTCATGCCCGCGACGCTCTTCCCTCACCTTCCAACAAGGAGCTGAGCTGAACGGAGACTGAGCTTTAAAGCTGCTGGGGCACAACTTGTCTGTGGCTTCAGAAGGCGGTACAGCTGCAATACATTCGCCAGCCAGCTGGACTGAGACACCTTAAGGCCCTGATCCCCCCAAACAAACCCCAATCCCTAAACCCTAAACTCTAATCCCTTAAACCCGATCCAAGCCCTCAGCCCTCAAATCCCCAACCTTGATCCCTTAGTGAAAACGTTATGAAGCCCTTTTAACATCTGCGTATAGTACCCATGATGGTAGTCCTGAACAGCCTCCAAGATACCAAAGCCTACAAACAACTATTATAGATATTATAGTAACCATGGTCGCAATCAGAGCCGTAGCCTTTACGGTACCATTTCGCAACCCTGAGCTAGGCCCCAGCATTCTCGCCTCTTTTCAGGCGGAAGAGGCTCAGGTTGCAGTCCCGCCACGGAGCGACGGCAACTTCCGAGTTTCTTCAAAAAAGGCAGGCTTTCGGCGGTACAGGGGGTTGTAGCCTGCATAGCGCTGAAGATGTAGCGCCGAGGGTTCAGAGTTTAAGGTCGTAAGGCTTGAGGTTCAAACAGTCCCCTTCTTGGGAGAGCATTCCTGACAACAGCCTGCTGGTCAGATTTTATCGGAAAGGTCCGACATGCTCCAGTGCAAGTCTTCTGGTCCATGGGTCCCTTTGCACCGTTAGAAGTTGTCGCGGCGCGTCTCCACATGCTGCTGGAAGTCCTCAGGATATTCGGCCACGATGGCAAGGTACTTGTTGAGCTCCTGCACAAGAGCATCTAGGTCTGTCTGGAAGCTAAACCCCCGAACCAGCCTGTGTCGGGCTGCAGAATAGGTCGAACAGTTGGCTTCGCGGAGGCTTTGGAAAGACTCATTTGAAGAGGGCTGGCCAGCTAAAGTTTGGGAGGGTTCACATCCAGGGCCAGTTTCTAAAAACATCCCTAGACTGCGCTCCTTCACATGCCGCTCATGGCTGTCGCGATTTGGAGGTCACGCGACTACTGGGACCTTCGGAAGCTCTGGTGCATGGTAAACTACAGCCCCACTTCTTCCAGCGGAGGGCTGCGGACCCTTTGCATCTTGACTTCCGGTGCACCCCATCGCCCTTTGTCCGTCTCGAGCCCGAAAAATGGCTTTCGGGAATCCCATGCAGCATCGCAAAAAGATAAACAATTGCTGGGTTCGGTGTCGCCTAAACACACTTATGCAACTGGAACTTGTTGACAGCCAGGAGACATGCACTGTACTTCCCTTCCTCCCACCTCAAAAACCCGAATACTGCAGCACCGGCCCAAGCCCCTCCCTTGGACAGTCAGAAGGTGCGACAGGCTTCAAAGACTGTACGAGTGAGTCGCCAAAACCCCTAAGCCCAAACCTGAACAGTTTACCGGCTGGAATGAGCTCCGAACAGCACTTCTCATGCTGAAGATGCATATGCGGCCCTGAAACTTAAGCTCCAAAGCCATCTGCAGAAAATGACGACCATGCTAATACTCAGGCACCACGACCAGCATTATCACTATGACCAGCCAGGAGCAGCAGCATCACCACCAATAGAGAGAATGATGCCAAGAACAACAAATACAAGATCGTCAGCATACATCCCCCTGGTTTTCCCGAACCATATCCCACCACTGCGATTCCTGGTTCCCTATTTATTGCTCATGAATTGCGGAATGTCCACAAACACGAGCCCCGAGAAAGCTGAAACCCTAGACGCCTCAGACCGTCACACGCAATATACTTTTATACTTGTATATACAAAAAACATCCATATATATATACATAAATAAATCAACAAATATATATATATAAGTATATTTATGATAGAATATATTCCGCTAGCCACAAGTCGCCAAGCAGCACTCGAAGGCTGCGTAGGAACTGCTGCTGTCCGTCCCCGCCGCGATGAGGTGGTGACGACTTTCCCTCGTGCGATACGGGGAAACATGTTGCTTTTAAACGTTGGTTTTTCAGGTCTCCAGTCACCAGTCCCTAAACCATTTCTTTTAGCAACCCTAAACTCTAAATCCCTAAAATCCTGATACACTAAACCCTAAACCTAAACCCTATAGTTGGTAGGAACCATTGCACATGCACTGATTGTATATACCCCTCCAATCTTTAGCAGATGTAGAAACCATGCATGGGCAACTAACCTTTTTCCTGCTAGAGCACTTGCGCCATAATCCGTCAGACAACATGATACTTCACACGTGCACAAACTACACCCCCTCGCCGAAGCGTCAGTCTGAGGCGGCAACATGCACGGAAGATGTTGTGCTGGCCTGCCATATAGGCGGCTGGATTGTGGCTTTGGGCTCAGGAAGGTTTTCTACAACCGTAAAGCGGAAGATACGGAAGCAGATGAATTATTTTGCCATGGTGCGATTCAAATGTCGCGACGTGCACTTATAAATCGGTAGCGATCCGTCAAGCCTTTAACATTGTGGCGAGGATACAAGCTACAGAAGATTAGGTCAGCGTGAGACGAATACATCATCCACTGTGGCTGCAGCAAAAGTGCGGATTTGTTGCTGTGCAACTGTCAGAGTCCAGAGAATCAAATCTTTCGGGTTTTAAGGAAATAGTGGCCGCCTCTAGGAGGGGCTGTATTTCGGGGATACCGGTTAACGTGACGGAACACGAAATGAGCGCTTAGCGCCATCGGCCACTGAAGCTGCCATAGGAACTGCCAAAGGAGCCGCCGTAGGAGCTGCGACCGTATGGGTGCGATCCGCGAGGCTGCCAGCTTTGCTGCTGCCTGCGTGCATCGGCTTCTGCCTGAGCCTTGCGGGATCTTTCAGCCGCTTTTTGCTTCTCATCATAAGCGCAACGTGCGACCGCTGTTTGGTCACGAAGTCGGGTGACGATCCAGTCGTACCACTGCTCAGCTGAGTAGCCGGCTGTGTGATCGAGCTGGATCGGTCCACCTGAAAACATAACGATCTGCTTTGCGATCTTGTGTTGGAGAAACACGTCTACGAACTTGCGTACACTGTAGGTGCCCCCAAGCCACATTACGCAAAAGGGAAGATCAGTGACCGAAGCGATCAGGCCTGCCCTAAGGGCGGCTGGATTCACGTCATGCATGTAAAGCAGACGAGCGATGCCCTCATTTCGAACCATGGCATCCTCTTGAAGGCCCCCGCCGTAGGCTCCAACACCAAGGTTTCGCTGTTCTTGACTGCGACCAAGGTTCGGCAGAGCTGAGCAAGTAAGCACGTCCTCGATCGCGAGGAATTCGCGGTCAAAGCCCCCGGCAACAGAATGAAGCGTGTAGTCGACATCATTGTCAAAACGGTCAAGTATCGAGGCAAACCCCTTTTTCTGGGCTTGCTTAAGCTGCTGTTTAGCTTTCTCGAGCCCCTCGCCGTCCAATGACTGTGACCCGCGTGACGTTGAGTAGTCACGGCGCATTTCATTCATGACTTCCTGGACAGAGAGTTGGCTCCTCGGTTTGCCTGCCGCCTGGGATGCGGCCTCAGCGGCGAACCAGCGGGCCGTCTTTATCTTTTTGCGCTGCTTTTGGGACGACACCTTGATGATCGCGGCCCCACACGAGAGACAGAGCATCTGTCCCACAATGTGCCGGGCTCCGCAATACGGGCACGAGCGATACTGGCCACCCCTTTGGGGGGCTGGTGGGAGCGGAAGCACTCGTGCAGTCGGCTGTTGTGGCGCCGTGTCGTACTGCACGGGTACGATCTCCTCCATCATATCACCGATGCCACCGCCAAAGTCAGGCTCGTCCTCATCATCATCATCATCATCATCATCAATGTCATCGGCCTCGCGCTTGCGCGACACAGCTGGTGGCACCTCTTCCTCATCGCGGCCAAGCATAGGCTCTTCCTTGGGAAGAAGGTCAGAAGCTGTGGCATCAAGGATTGCTGGGATGTCCGATACGACAACCTCCGGAGCAATCTCGGCCTTGGTAATGGGCTGATCTTCTTGGCCTCCACTAAGTGGGGCTGGATCACCCTCAACAGCGTCTGGGAAGATCCCATCAGCTTCCTCAGCGTCGTCAACGACAGTCTGAGGTGGGGCATCTGCTGCCACGACTTCCTCAGTGTCGTTGGGATCTGCGCGAGTCCAAATGATATTGCCCTTGAGCGTATCCCGAATATAGAGAATGCAACTTCCTGGGATCACATTGCGTGTGAGGATTCCTTCCGAAGTCGTCTCAAACAGATACGCATGTTCGAGGGCCTCATCCGCAGAAATGACGATCTCACACGGGAGGTTTGCTCTGCTTCCCGCCTGATTTTCCAGTTCGGCCAGTGTGGCCTTTGCAAAGTAGGAGTGGAATTTCCCACTGTTGCCAAAGCCAGGTTGGAAGCCACCCTCGAGAATCGCAAAGGCTGCATCATGCGTCGTTCTGTGATACAACCGAGGGGGATACTCGGCCTTCGCCAGGTATGGCCTGCCTTGATAGGCGGCTGTAGGACCAAGGGCTTCCCTTTCCTCATTTGTAAGCCAGGCCAGGGCAATGTCAGAATCGCCGATGTGAGCGGCAATCTTCTTAATTGTGGCCATGCGACGCAGAAATCCATATCGGCCATATCCCCGTGTCGATGAACTCTCCACGGGGGTCCGCTGTGGGATGTCCTGAAAGAATGAACCGACCCTTCGAGTCGTAAGCACAGAGTGCCAGGATTCCGCGGGTGCCAACGTTCACACTTCGGGTGGACCACATCACATCGAGCAGTTCGTCGATCCGAATCCACTTTCCGCTGCGGTTCTTGAACTTCTTCTTGGCGCCCCGGACAAGGCCTGTGAGATGTCTGATCATTCCTGGACATCTTGGGTTCAGGGAGATGGTCCTCCTCTTCGCTGCCTGTGTCGGCTAAGAATTCAAGCCCTGGCACGAGTCCCGCACATGCTGGCCTAACAAGTCGCTCGCAATGTTCGCAAACAAAGCCCTCTTCGTCACACACGAAGTTGCATTTGGCTTTCATGTCTTGCAGACTACATTCGATCATGTTCGAGAACTGCTTGGCCCACAAGATTGACCGCTTGAGTTCCTTAGGGTCGGCGCGAAGGCAATCCTCCGCTGTAGGAAAGGTTTGCGCATAAGCTCTGGGAAGGTAGGCATGTTGTCGTTGCTTTCCTTCAGGCTCAATTGCGATCATCTCTACCGTGTTGTCAAACCTCACGCTGGGAAGCTCTGGAAAGTAGAAGATGGTTTTCCCAACCCACATGTTGCCTGGTCCCTCAGATGGAACCTTTCGCCAATTGAAGCTCTTACTTGCAACAAAGGGCGTAACCGGTAACACCTGATCAACCTTCGCCTGACTCCTAAGCTTCTTGGGGTTCACAGGACAAGAATTATCGGAACATACCAATTTACTCGGTACTTCTTGTGGTGGCGAATGAGTTTGTTACCGGTGAAGTCAATCTCCCAGAAGTCTTCATCATGTGATGCGGCTGCAGCAAGCTTTGGCGTGACCTGAAGGTCCGCCACATGCTCAAGGGAGATAGCGCATGCAGCAGGCTTGCCTGCCTTGTCCGCGGACTTCGGCCTGGGGCTTCTTCCTCTGCCACGAGGTGCGGGGGAATTGGGCCTAGGTGCTCCACTCTTGGGTGCTGCTGGGGCAGCTTAGGAGCTGGGGTAGAAGGCTTCTCGATGTCCTTGTTCTGGAACCGGCACTTATCGCCACGCGAACAGTTCCCTTCTTTAGAACTTACATGTTGCATTGATCTTCTTTTTGGGCTTGTCACCCTTTGGGGACAGAGACCTTTTCTTGTGAAGGAATGGGCAATTGTTGCCTCTTTTGCATGTTCCCTCAAGGAAATCATAGCAAACTCCCTTTGGGCTAGATGACCTAGACTTACCGGGAGACTTACCCTTGCTTGATGATCTGGGCCTCGGACTCTTCGACCTTCCACGGCCACCTTTCCCAGAGGGGCTGGATGTACGACCGGGCGAAGTTGATGCTGCGGCGCCGTACTTGTCACCATGGGAACGTGCTATGCGATCCCGGTTCTTTCGTTTCCTCTCCCTGGTCAACAGTTCTTTCAGAGAGTTTACTAAGAACCTGTAGGTGTGCTGTTCAGTACCTTCACGAGCACGATCGTAAATCTCTAGGTCATATTTCAGACGCTTAGACTGTCGCAGCTCCCTAAGAAGGATGTCACGCAACGTCGTTTCATCTGGAGTGTGGATTAGCCCAGACATGACACTTTCCCAATTGTTGATGAAAGTATAAAGGTCATCATTGAGAAGTCTTACCTTCAACAAGTCCTCCACCGAATACAGAGATCCAACCTCCTCATTTGTCTTGAAGTACTGGTCAAAGAGGTAAAGAACCTGTCTTCCCCGAACGGCCCGGGACTTGGTTGCTTCCGTTTCCTTGAAAATCAAGATTTCACGGGACAGCTCCCCTCGTGCGACCTTAGGCAAAGCTGCGAGGAGCTCGGTATCGAGGGTGAGAAACTTTCCTGGGTCACGCAGGGATGTGTGATTTGCATCTTTGTCATACGCTTCCAGGATCCATTTAAAAGCTTCGTCAGGCGAATCAAAGGCTGCTCTTACTGCTTCCCCCGTTGCTGTCTTCCAAGACCGGTACGATTCAGGGTTCGGAAAATCTGGCAAGTTAATTGTCTCAGCTTCTTTGACTTTGGGTTTGTTAGAGTCTTCCTTTGTGTCACCCTTCAAATCCCTTAGCCTACTGAGAATCGCCATTTGAGTCTCCAAAAGACCTGTGCTAAGAGCATCGGACGTCGGCGCGCCGAGGCCGGCCACCGGAGGGGCCGTTACACTTGGGGCCTTCGCCACTGATGGTCCTGCTGTTGGCGTTCCTGGGAAAATCGGCGATGCGGTTACACCTCCTGGGTGCATGGATTCGAACAGGTTCCTGGCGCTTTGGGGGATTGCATTGGGTGTCGCGAACAAAGGTGCTGTTGGGGCTTTGGGCACCGCAAATGGATTCTGAGACGGCGTGCCTGGGGCCGGTACTGGCTGACCCTTAGGGGTAGTGGGATGTGCCTGCTCCAAAGCTTTCTCCAATGCCCTTTCAGCTGAATCAAGACGATCCTGAAGTTCATCATTCTGTTTCCTAAGCTCGCTAAACTTCTCCTCAAACTCTTGCTTCTGTCTTGCTTCGTAAGCGGAGAAATGCGCCTGGAATTGCTCCACCATTACGTGCTGAGATTGCTCTACATGTTGATGGGCCTGTTCCTTAAGGTTTTCCGCAAAGCGAGATTCCGCTAGATGTTGATCCAGTGCGTCAGATATGTGCTTTGAGCTCATTTCCGCAAGCTCTTCACGCAATATACCCTATCTTCATCAAGGGACTGCGCTTGCAAAATAGACATCTCTGCTAGAAGAGTCTTTTCACGATTGACCGCATTGTACTCACTGGTCGCTAGGGATGCTTGATCCAAGTGGTTCTTCTCGGCTCTTTCTTCCATGTTTGCAAGTCCAATTGCTGCTGCCTCTTCGTAGAGGCTGGTGCTGGGAAAGCTAAGCCGGGCGCACTGCCTGCCCCTGCGTGGCCACCCGTGACCGGGGGCTGTACAACAGGAGTCTGAGCTGACAAATCCATTTCTGGGATAAGTTCCGACGACTCGCTCATGCACTGACAATATTGTACCAGTTGAAGCCAGGCCGTGCTATACGGCTGATAACCTATAGTTGGTAGGAACCACTGCACACGCACTGATTGTATATACCCGTCCAAGTGTTAGCAGTTGTAGAAACCATGCATGGGCAACTAAGCTTTTTCCTGCTAGAGCACTTGTGCCATAATCCGTCAAACAACATGATACTTCACACGTGCACAAACTACAAACCCCAAAATCCTAAATTTTGGAACTCTCTTCCATCGACTCGATGGTCGAAAGGCCACTCGTCACACTGCCTTAATGTAGGGCCTTAAGAATTAGAATAGGGCGTCCTTTTTTGGGGGTCTATAAGGTACTATAATATAGGGGCCTCAATAATTAGAACAGGGTTTTGGGGCTGGATCGGACATACGTCTGAGGCGAACGAAGCTTTAGATGTCTTGTGCATCCGTAGAATGTGTAGCTGCTTGTGAGCAACACTAAGATAGTTTGGACAGTATGCCTTCAATGTCTCGCAACATAGAGTCATATTTCAATGACCAGTTGTCGAGCATCTGTACAGGAAAATGAGCAATAGCATGACATCTACGAGTAATATTACGCGGCTCAGCAGAACAGTTCAAGATCTTCCTACAACAAGCGCAAGTTTCAGTAGATGCCCATATGGGCTCAAGAAGGTGCGTGTGGAAATCATTTTCAAGAATCAGATTCTGCTTGAATCTCTCAAGAACATCTTTGAATTTTGTAATGCGATTTTGTGCTGCTTTGAATCTTGTGATTGGACCAGGTTTGGTCGGTAGCGCACTCCTAATTTCTTCAGAGGACATGGCATTCCATCTTTCAAGAGAAAGTTGTGTGACACATCGAATCTGCTCGGTAACACGATTGTTAGCAATGTCATCTCTGAGCGCGCGGATTTGTCGGATCCAAGGGATAGGTGTACCTTTCATTCTGAATCTAGGAACAGGCCATTCTTCGGACAAAGGATTGTTCATAAGCATTTTTGTTTTAAGACCAACTGCTTCACAAAAGTCCGTAGTTGTGATGCGTAGTACTTGTTGATTGACATTGGAAGCCATTCTAGCTTCAACTCTAAGTCTTTGAATGTTGTTGGAAGCTTCCAAAAGATCCCAATTAGGAATGAAGAACAAGCCTTCAGGGAATGCTGTCTCATTCGGAAAGGCTTCAAGCCACTTGGCTTGTTCATCATTGGGAAAAGTCATGCCATACAGCTCGGGATTTTGTTGCTGTGTTTGAAAAAGGAACGAAGTGAGTACTCTTAACTTATAAGCAGCCATACCTATAAATTGGCATTGACCCAAGAAATCAGCTTCAACTCCTCCGTACTGCACGAAAAGAGCCAATGCCTGAGTCCAAGTGCGAATTTTGACCGCAGCATTACAATTTTTGTTTGTCCATTTTGTCCAAAAGGAGAATACAAGCGCAAAGTCCTGAATGGAACTACCCCATTTGTTCCACTCAGTGCGCGAGCCAGGAGGGTTCCATTGCAAAGGAAGCTTTGAATTTGGTCGGACTTTTCCCCGAAACTGCGTTGCTATTCTGTTGACTCAAGGGCCCTATGGCAGCGGTAAGTCAGCTATACATATCACGGTCATGGCATGCAGCACTCACAANTTAAGTAGGATTCACACTCAACCTGTTCTCATGCCGTGATAGGAAAACAAACGATGAATTAGCCACAAGAGGTACAACATAAAGTTGTCCTTTAGCGAGTGACATCTGCAGTCTACTCAACCTACTCAGCTACATTGGTACACTCTCAAGGTGTCCAGGTAGTAGCGTCTGCGAACTACAGTTCTACAGCTTAGCGCGGCTCACTCTGTACACGCCTGTTTCAATCACCTTGATTATGANCTCTCAAGGTGTCCAGGTAGTAGCGTCTGCGAACTACAGTTCTACAGCTTAGCGCGGCTCACTCTGTACACGCCTGTTTCAATCACCTTGATTATGAAATCAGGCTTCATTGATTTCGTAAAGACAATCAGCCGCTTGGGTGGCGTTGTCGATCCAGTCGACCCGGTCGCCTCCGCAAGGGTAGGCTTTGCAGCTCCTATCTCCAATTTCCGTGAAAACGGATTGGCGCAGAGCGCTCAACTCAATCTGAAGACGTTTGTCCTGA
>BGNK01003429.1:5821-74886 GCA_003297005.1 Symbiodinium sp. clade A Y106 | reverse complement strand
AGCCTTTCAAGGCTCATCAATACAGCTTTTTCCTTCCTGCATGTAGCCTTTCGAGGCTCGTCATCATCATGTGCTTTTGTTCGGGTATATAGCTTTCAAGGCTCATCATATTTGTGTATGTCTTCTCGTGCCAGTAGCCTTTCAAGGCTCTTAATCTTTTTATAAGGCTCTGGTCCGTGCCCTACAGGCCAAAGAACTTGAAGATTTATGAAGCTCATGCTCTCAGCCACCTGTACATANCCAGTAGCCTTTCAAGGCTCTTAATCTTTTTATAAGGCTCTGGTCCGTGCCCTACAGGCCAAAGAACTTGAAGATTTATGAAGCTCATGCTCTCAGCCACCTGTACATATAGCCTTTGCTCAAGGCTTATGACCGCCCTGCTGATGTGTCACCATGCACTTGCATGCATAGCATGTCACTGTGATTTTTCTTGCTCCATGGTACTAGATTTGAAAAATAAACCAGTTATTAAGATGTATNACATAATGATTTATTATGAATTTATAAACGGTTTGCATAACGGACATAACTATGTAATAAATAGTTCATAACATCGTTAATCTATGTAAACATTTACTAACCACCCGGCCGATCTAAGTGCTCTGCTGTTCAGCTACTTGAAGCGCCCTGAAGAGCCAACGGCCACCGGTACCTCTCCCTGTACGATCCTTCATGCTGCTGACATGAGCAACCGGCCCGTGTCTGTGAACCAGGTGAAGAGAAACGCGACCTTCGGGCAAAAGACCAAACATTCGCCCGATTGAAAGCCGCACTTTGCGATCACAAAATAAGCCGACTGCATGAGGACAGTAGTCGTCCAAACACCGTACGTCGATCGCAGCGGTAAGGCTCACCTAGCCGACTGCAACCACACATGCAGTGGTGCATCGGGTTTCTTCTTTCAAGAATAAGGAAATTATCAGGCCTCGTTCGCAGGCAGATCGGCGGGGTCTGGTCTGGCATCCAGCCAGGGCCTTGGCGAAGACCGTCGCTTACAACGCCACATAGAATACGTAGACGAGCACGACACATGCAATTGATGCACCAACTCACAGAAGTAACCAGCTCTCACAAAACCTTCCATGTTTTGCAACATCGAAGGCCGTCGCGTCACCATGCTCGAGGCCACCGACTCCTGACAACAGGAACATAAAACTGCATATGCATGGAGTAACGCAAAGTAGAAGTACGTGAGATGGGAAACTGTCAGCAACTTAGCTCTCAACACATGACGGATCATTGGAGTGCTGCGAGCGACTTCATTTGTAAACTACCGATTGGCAAGGTGTTGGTGGTATTGCTTGGTGGATTGGCAGTTGCCAACATCTAGATGGGTCTAGAATTGTGAAAGAGTTCGTGGACGACTCGAAACTTCAGATGTCCGGGCAAGCCCAGCTAGCCATCCGGTCTTCGGACGGCCTGAGCCTTAACACGAACCACATGCTCACATTTTGGAAGCCCGGCAGACAACTCTGACGATCTTGATACTTCGTAGCACCTGCAGCCATCCAAGGTCCGGTTCAACTCGGCGACGTCCCTCGCCTGGCTGCAAAATGTTGCAACGTCGACAGCAAATAGTTTACGTTCATCGCCCCCCCCCNCCCCGCTTCCAACGACCGCCTTCTGCGTCGCCCGTCAAGTCGTCAAGCCAAGCAGGCAAGATCAGGCAAGCACCAAAGCACCGCAAGCACCAGCAGCGAGCCAAAGTCTCCCGGCGCCTCCTCGTAGGTACACCCGCCCACGACAAAGACCACGCAGCGCCGTGGCGGCTCTCGCGCTGGAGCCGCGCCTTGCGGACATCGGCGCTCTCTGATGTTCGCTGGCGAAGCTCGCCCGGGGGCGAAAAGCTTCCTCCTTCTGTCGCAGATCTGAGAGGCTGACTGCTGCCCTTGCCCTGCATGTAGGGGTAGCTTGTCTGCAGAGGCAGAGCTCATGTAGGCAACATCAGGGAACTGCTCCAGCAAAAGTTGACCAGCTAGAGCAAAGACAAGCTCCACTGACCACACACCTTCCCCTGTCATGTAACCCATGGACCTACCAGTATTACTCAAAACCTTCATCTATGTCGGTGCATGTGCGGATGTAGGTCTGTGGAAGGGTCTGGGTTTGGATTTATGGCGGCATGCAGCCTAACAAGCGATGTGGCCTCCTTCAGCTGGCCCTTCATCAAGGAGCTGACTACACTGGACACATGGCTCTTGTGCTGAGTGTAGACCTCAGCAGAAGTCTGAGCAGACAACGGCCCAGCACCAAGTTTCGGTCCCACACTGCATGAATGGGGCTCTTCGGCAACAAGGAGCACTTGCTTGCATTTGCCATTACATAAACAGCACGTGAGCCAGTCAATCGAGTTTGTGGTCAATGACGCGAGAGTCCGGCATTCTCCACACCTTTGAAGCTACTGGTGACCACGTTCTTCGCCTGAGCGCAGCTTAAACACTTGCAAGACAGTCATTTAGAGCAGCTGGTGGCGCCCATTCTCAGTCCGATCTATGCGACGACAGCCACAGGCTTCAAACCACAGAGAGAGAGAGAGACAGAGAGAGAGAGAGAGAGAAGGAAGAGAAGCGGCAAGGTCCGTCGAGCGCATCGCCTAGAAATAAAATTTCAACGCACAAACAGACACACAGTAAACCTGCAGGCACATGCGCTGCCTGCAGATGCAAGATCTGCGGGACATTCTCGGGTTGTTGATTGCAACGACTGAGAATGCGGAGCCTCTCAGTCCAACCTGTGCAATGCTGGTTTCTGGCTGCAGGCTGCAAAGCGTTGTGCATCGGACTAGAGGCAGCCAAGCGAAAACGGGTATGTACAACGTTGATCGTCTCGGGTTGTGTGGCATGCAAAAGCGTCGCTGGCCATTGGAACCGACACTCTCTGACATTTCACACTTCGCAGTTTCTCAAACGAGGCTCGCAGCTGAGAATCCCAGGTTGTAGAAATATTTAATAGCTGTACACTGACGGTTAGACGAGTGACATGTAGAACCGGACAGCTGCTCTTGTTAACACAACACCTCACCTTAAGGCTGTTCCGGCACATTCCGGCCTTGCGAAACATACAAGCCAGAGACATGCTGCTGCAGAAACAAACAGACCGTAGCATGATTGAAAGCATGACGCTACAAATCAAGCGCATGGGTGGGGCGCGTGCCCTTCACCACCCCTGCAGCCTGGAAATCCCCTTGTGTAAGCCTTGTGTGGCTCTATTAAGCCCCGCTTTTGCAAATGCTGCTCACTTGCTGCTCGCCCCTGCTTTGATGACCTGTTTTGTAAGTATTCCAAGGAAAACACGGGCAGATGCCCAAAATCGGGCCGCAGAGCTTCACCGCCACATAGGCCCTTGGAGTCCCTGCCACATGGTAATCCATGCTGCCTTGAGCCTGGGAAAGCCGCCAGCAGTTCCAGCTGAGATAACAACCGGTAAACAGGGGCCAAGACAATCAGCCAGTTCGTCTGAAGTCGCAAAACAGGGCAGCAAGGGCCCGTGTTCAAGTTCCGTTAGGCACCGCACAAGTTGCAAGAAGCTCTTGTTCTGAAACAAGTCGCTGTTGCGCACTTGCCTCGGCTCGACACATCGGCCATGAAGCCTGAAGGCTACTGGATTCTCGCGGGACTCTCGAGCTGCATCATCCGAGCGTGCTGCGAGCCCGCATAGCGCAAGAGCTGGTCCACCAGGCCTTCGAAACGCCAACACATGCTTTCCTCGCAGCGCCCATCCGCATGTCGCTGCCATGCTGCAAGCATGACGGCGCCTATTTGATCATCTCCGACTCCCTTCGGTCGCAGCTGGTCCTAGAGAGTGATAGGCTCAAGAAGGCAGTGTGCCCAGAAAAACGAAGCGAGAAACCTTAGAGGCATGAAAGCCAACCTTCAGCTGTGCGATGGAGTTGTACTCGTGCTCGTACCTGCATGGCCACTGCCATACGGTGGCGGCCGTGTGCAGAAGTGGAACCACGCATTCAGCCTCAGCGCGAAGAGCAGCACCAGGCGCAGGCCTTCCTGTGACAGAGCATCTCAGAGAAACTCAAATCCGAACCTCTCGTCGTCTTCCGATGTTCACGACACTTGTGCAATGCGCACCATTGGCGTGATCTTTGCCATCTTCAGCAAGTCCACCAGTGCTTTGTAGTGCTCCTCACGGAACAGGACATGTGGGGGACGGCTTCGCTCCAGTTTTTGACTGGAGTTTTCTAGAGCTTCACCGATGTGACAACTTTGACAGCTCGCCATATACCCCCAAGCCTTCTGGTTCTCTGAGCAAGCCAGCTCCTGCTCCAGCTGGGATGCCTTGCCAGACTGTTGAAAAAGCATCCGATACCATCGAAAAAAAACTTCAGACAGCAGGTCTCTTTTTGCTCACGATCGCATGCGAGTCCGGGCCGGCAGCCCTGTTTGCACGGCGTTCCACGGTTGTCTGAGTTTCCACGGTCGTCTGACTGGAACACAGGTGGCTGGGCGCTGCCCATCGCTTCGGAGCCTTGAGAAAACGTGCACAAGGAGCGCGCGGCGCTGGCGACCAGAACCAGCGGACATGGGAATGCTTTCTCGTTGTCACTGAGGCAGAGTGCTGGACACTGGACTTCGCGTGGTCGACGTTGGAGAAGCGTGTTGCTGCAAAGATCTCAATCATTGCGGCGTCAAGGCTGTTGCACAGGCTTCCGGATTTCCAGGCATTCCAACGTCACCTTCAAAGTGCTGTTTGCAGGTAGACCTCGGCCGTCAAACGTGCCAGAGCCGTACAAACAACTGACTAACTGACTAACAATCCCGACTTCCAGCTTGCAGCCCGGGAACCCCATGCCTCGAAGCTCTGGGGTCCATAGGCATCCCGAGGCGGCACCACCAAGCGTCGATGCTCCCCTATAGCTGCTACTACTGCAGAAACTTTGCAGAATGATGCTCTGAGTATGATGGTGACCTGCAGAGACTGCCATGCTCCAAGTGTTAAGTGTGCTTCACTTCTTGCTTCGACACAGGCGCCTGGCGTCATGCCAATGCTACCCAGGTCCCAGCCGCGGAAAACAAAGCCACGACCAACCTGCCCCACACGAAGATGCGGCTTCCAGGCAATGAGTGAAAGCTGCTCGACTGTGTGGGAGCACCCAAGTTAAGGAAAGGCTCTCAGGCCCCGTACACTCCAGAGCAGCCCACTCCGCTGCTTTTACTCATTTAGGCCTCTCATGCCAAGAAGCCTCGTAGCTGACGGGCCGTTGTGTATCCCTGGAACTCCAAAACTTCTGTCCTGTTGCCGCGACCGCACCTGAGCTGCGACCCAACATTCTCTTTCACAAGAGACTCGTCAAAAGCTCAGCCCATGCGCGCTTCTAATCTATCCTGTGCGATAAGAAATCTCACGATGTGTTCCTGTAGCAGCACGAAGCACCTACCAGTACTGTAGAGAGTGCTCCCACGCTTTCTTCGCTGATTCGAGCAAACCGCTTCTGCATCATTCGTGCCACCAGTGTAGAGAAGCAGCTCGCAGTCGGCTTGTACGCTAATCAGCCCTTACACCTCGAAACCTCGGAACTGGGAAATTGTCGCTTAGGTGCTTGTTAATGCCGTTTTCGATTTCAGCAATTTGTCGGTTGGGCACCATCAAACTCTTCCGATCTGCGACGACGCGAGGAGCAGTATGTGCCGATGCTCGATTGAACGGAGATTGTTGAATTCCTCGGGTGGGTTCGGGTGGCAACACCAACGCACTGAAAGTCTAGCAGCTTTTGGCTTAAGGTGTCTCGACGTTTTCGTCTTGTCGATACTCACTGTGCAGGTGTCATGCCGCGCCGACATGTGCCGAGAAGCTGGTCGCATGAACACAGATTGTGTCACCCACGGCTGCGACAGGTTCCGGCAATCCAACCTAAGTCAAGAAGCGTCATCCCAAGTACAAAATCGCAAGAAGGAAGCCAGCCTTCAAGATCTGCTTCGTCGTCTGGCATCCCTTCACACCTTCCTCGCATCACAACACAAGCCAGACACAAGCCTGCATACATGGCACTGGTCTGCTGTCTGCATCAGAGCGACCATGGTCTAATGGTCTCTGCGCAGAAGCGGCTGTGAGCCAACAAAAGCTCCGCTGTGCCCCGTATGAATTGGACTTACGTTGCAAGCAGATGCAAGCAGGCAGGCTCCAAACCAAATGCCACAAAGCAGTGCGCCTCAAGGAGCCCGTATGCATCGATAATCCGGGACCTGGCAAGAGTCCCCAACGTTGCGTGACACAATACTGCACGATCATGACGGATGGAGGTGTCAACTGAGGGTGCCGCAGTTCGCTGACCACATTGACGTGCTTCGACACATTACCTCTTCAAGCGGAAATGGGCATGTACTCAAAACCTACTCCCCCTGTTTTTAGAGTAGCGGTTCTGTGTGCGCTACCCCTTGCGGCGGCCTGACATGCGCCGAAACTCTGGGTACTCATCAACAAAACGTTGCATCTCCTGGCAAGTTTCACCGGGGCTGATCATGGCACTTGCACCCCCCCCCCCCCNCCCCCCCCCCCCCCCCATAAGCCACCACCACAGTCCTCTATTGACTCGATGCGCGCCGTGTTTTTGGTTTCTTTCTGGTACTTCTCGACCTACAGCTGGTCACAAAAACAACTACTCTTGCTTTGCAAAGCGTTTGAATGAAAAGTCACAAGAGCGTCAGTCTACATATAGCGGGAGTGACACCGGAATGGCAAGTCGAAGCAAGTGTATTGCTGGAGGTCCGACCAGGTTGCGAGTGTTCTGCCCCAAGTCGCCAAAGTTGGAGTACAAATTCGTCAAAAAGAACTCGTCCTGGTCTTTTGCACGAGGCAAGACCAAAACTTCATTCAATTACCGTTCTTGAATCCTGTGCGAACACTTGCAAGAACTTCATGGGCTCCTGTAGTGGCGACATGACTATCCTCTCGAGCTCTGGCCTTGCGTCTTTCTGCACCTCAAGCTTGTTGCATGCGCTGGCATGGCTGCTCAAACTTCCTGGCCCTCGCGCGATGGCCTTCTTCAGGTCCACAATGTTGTTGTGCATTCCCAGCAGCTCGTGCACCATTGCCTGAAGAGGCTCTGGCTCTGAATGCAGATGCTTTCGCATGCCCGAGGCCGTCTTCGGCCTGGTAGGTCCATTGCTGCAGCAGAGGTGTGACCGGATCATTCCTGTCCGAGCCGAGCAAAGCAAAGCCAAAGAGTAGAGGTCCCTTGTCGCTGTACATGACTACTCTGGCACTGACGCACCTGCGATCAAAAAGGAGGAGGACCTTGGACAAGGCTTGCACGAGCCAGGGCCGTTGAGGCTCCACTACTACACTACACTGTTCTCGTCTTCAAGGCTCTCAGGCTGGGACTGGGGTCGCTTCGCCTTTTTGAGCTTTCACAATGGTTTCGAAGAGGCTCTGCTCTTCGTGGATGCGGGTCTGTCGGTGTGGAAGCTGACCGGCTTGATCAAAAACAGAGTTTCTCCTTCGAGCGAATCCTTTTCTATCCCACCAGCTGCCCCGAACTCGCGAGGACGTTTGAGAATGCTCTATCTATGAGGCTGATGCCCTTGAACGTTCCTTATCTGCAGAAACAGAAACGGAAGAACTCACGGCCGGAGATGTTATGAATCGGAAGTTCTATGTCGCTCTGCAAGACTGCACACAACCCCTTGCACCGACTTGATCTTGCGCTGCTAGGCCAGCCTGAAGTCTGTGTGCGATTTGCCGGGTCAGATCACACCTTGGCATCGCATCTCCAGCTCCGCACATGAACATTTTTGGAGCAGACTTGGGATCAGCCTGGGACATGGGCAATTAGACTTCAGGGGCGAGGCCGGGGACGAAAGCTATGCGGCCTAGGTTGGTGGAACGGAGAGAGAGCTGGCCGGTCCAAGCATCATCCATCCAAGCACACAAGCAACGGAAGAGAAACAGCACTGGCCAGGCGGGCCCCGCGCATCCCACATGCAACCACAACCGCATCAGGGGAAACAGAGCTAGCATCATCACATCTCATCGCATGAAACGTGCAACCACACAGCAACTCAGCAACGGAGAGAGTGGGTGTGGGGTGTGGTGGCGGGGAGGCGGGAGGAGGACCGCGAGGGGGGGTCGCTGGCCGACATATCAACAAACTCGGGCTTCGGCCAGCATCCAAACCCCACTGCTAACGTAGATAGAAACGAAAGCCTCGCTACACTAGCATTCGTGACTATGATCATTTATAGTGACTAGAAGAAGCCAGCGAAGTTCCGGACAGAGTCCACATCGAGTCGAGTCAAGCATTCAGCACCGGACGAATCCGTGTATCGGATTGCTGGCAACATCCGCAAAGTCAGGCAAGTTGCGAGAAGCCCCTGGCTTTCGCAACATGGTTTCGCAGGATTGGAGCCTTCAGCAACGGGGCTTGCCTCGATGATGCGCTCAAAGATGCTCTCCTCGTAAGATGTCCATCGCCCAGGGTCCTGAGGATTCCAGGAGCCCTTTTGAGTCTCAGCTAGGGAATTGCAATTGCTTTCCGCATGCTCGCTCCACAATTGCATCATGTGTGGCCTCGGTAAGCCGGACGGTGGACTGCAGATTGAGAGAGAAAAGGTCATGGTTGACCTCATGGGTTGACAAGAAGCAGGCGATGGCCATGACCGAGCAAGCTCTGGCTTTGAGGCATCCGACACTTGGAAGAACTTGGAATGGCTGATGGAGAATCGAGAACCAAACAGGAAATCGCTGCTGAGCCGCTCTTTGAAACCGCGACCGCGACCCGAGCTGAGACTGAGATGGAGCCCGCTGGCGTTTGTGTTACAAGCTCAGCGTCCAGCCGCATAAACATCGGCGAAAAACTCTTGCACCTGCCGGTTACAAAACGGCTGCTTCCGTGCGGAAGAGGTTAGGGCTCGCAGTTGAACTCTCAGCACCCACCTGCTTGACAACCTCGTACTCATCGCAGCACGCGAGCGGCTCCAGCCGCATGTGAGGGACGACGTTGGTGAAGAAGAGGTGGTACTGTGCATGCACTGAGAAAGACACACACACACACTTTGTCCCAGGCTCATCGTGGCTCCTCGTTGTACTTTGGGTTCTTCAGCTCCTGGGAAAGCTTCAGGAAGTTCTTGTTGGTCGGCCTGCCGACTAAGCACGCGTCATGACAGGAGAGCGGACGCAAGAGCACAGTTCGAGTGCCTCAAGAAGCAGACAGCATTCATGTGTCGCATCTTGTCCTTCAGACAGCAGCACGACATCGGAGGGAGATATAAGGAGATTCTGGTGAGAGCTTGCAGGTCCTGAGATGCAAAGCTGTCTGCATCGATACGCTCGACAAGAAAGACCTGCACGAAAAGAGAGCATTGTCGGACCCAAGACAGCCGAAAGCTCTGACGAGTGCTCTCTCACATACTACTAGTATAACAGGCGACCGTGACTTCAGTAGGCAGGTGGTTGTTGACAGTCAACAAGAAACAACCGTCGACCCACCAAGTACAAATATGTGCACATGCGAAAAGACTGCTGCTCAAACAGCGAGACTGACAGCCATTTTTGTGTCGCATCATGCCTGCGCTGACTGTACCCGACAGGCCCCTGATGCCTACGTGAGCCGCAGAACACCGTATGATCTAGGCTGCGACTAGAACTGGGCATGTGCCAGAGCTGTCTTAAACTTGGTCGAAACGGCAGCCGTCTGCGAGGATTTTGAGCTCAACTCCTGAACCTCTCGGAACGACTCTTCTCTTGCTTGAAGGCTAAACAGAGCTGTTACAGTAGATGTGCGAGCAGCTCCAAATGCTGTACCATCACTGATCCACGCAGGCGAACGCGTTGAGCACGCAGCTCGCTATCCGCCATACGGGTCGTAGAACCTCAGCCACTCTCTCCGCCGAGTTTGATTCGTTGGCATGCTGGTGCTTCTGCCATCAATGCAGAGTTCTGCAAGTGAGGCACGTTCCAACATGGACATTCTCTGACCCATTGCGGCTACTCATTACGTGTAAAACTTTGTGCAAACAGTGCTGTGAAGACGGGCGAGTCAGCGAGTGTGCCCGGCGCATAGATCTAACAGAAGGCTCACACTCGAAATTTTAGAATCTGGGATTTTAGGTTCTCCGGTAGCGGTGCTGAGTTTGAAGGCTCTATAAAGGAAGCCTCGCACTTCTCGCACATCGCAAGGCAGCCTTTGTTGAAACCCTGTAGGACTTACTCTAAGCCTGTGGGGCTCTCCGCATACGCAAGACGCAGTTTTCCGCAACCATTCCGTGGTGTTACGAAAAACGAAGGATTCTGCCACTCTCTACCACCACTCCGGGGCTTCCAGCCAGCATGGTCGGTCGCGACCGCTTCCACAAAAGACAGTATTTCAAGCGGATGGCCCTTTGGCTGGGTTGCAGGAAGGCAAAAGACCAGGGCTGAGGGGATGGAGGCAGAGGTCGGGTCCATGTCAGCAGCACCGGCATGTGAAGTCCTGTAACCCGATGGCATCTGGGTTTATGGGGGCCTGTCGAAGTTCATTCAATGGGGGCCGGTCGAAGTTCATTCAAAATCACTGATCAACCCTGCCATCTGAACATATCTAAACCCGAAAATCTGGAAGGCCGACCAAACTAGGCAAAAGGGCAACACTCAACAATACAGTCGAAGGAAACCTTCTGGGATCACGGCGCGTGCATGTTGACCGGTGCAGAACGCACCGCAGGAGCGGACCTTTGTAAGGTGCATCCGGTGTCTCAAAAGATCAAAGTCACTAAATCACACCTGGACTAGAGATGAATCCAATGTACCGTTACGCGGCTTGCCCAAGCCACCCATGCTACGTAAGGGCGTCACACTCTAGTGGCCGTTGGTGCGGCTTGCGGCCTGCTTGAGGGGGGAGGAGTGGCACCAGGATATCGGCATGACAAATCTGACGCTTCATCTCCCCTACTTAGAGTAGCCGACATCTTGGAGCTAAACAGGCCTGGCAGAAGGCTGCGGCGCTGGCAGCGACAGAAAGACGTCGTCGGCTGCAACGAGCATGCATGCGTGCAAGTGACGCCATGGGTTTCTCGTAGGCATGTGCCTTTGCAGCACGATCTACAGAAGCACACGTTTTGGATGCTATTCCCCTGCTGAATTCTTGCAGGAATTCCAACTGCTGACCATCTCGACAGCTTGGCAACGAGATGCGCCTGCATCCCGAATGTTTTGAAAGAGTTCACCGCCGTAGCTCTGAACCCCAGCATCCTTGAAGTTGTTGCCTGAGTTCGTGGGTCGAAAAAACGACATTGATCCTTAAGCACGCCGATCTGAAATGCATTGTCGTCATTGCATAGGATGCGGCTCTGCACACTCTGCACAAACCCGTTACAGAGTATCCTGCAGGAAATTTGTGCTAGCATCATTTTCGAACTTCACTTCAGAGGATTCATCCCTTCAAGACTTCAACTCTTGGGTAGCGGCACTGCTGAGATAAATGAGCAGACATCAGGGACGGCAGGTAGTGCAAACCTTGCAGAGATGGGGACGAAACGAACGCGACTCCTCGAGTCCAAGGCCGGCACCCCACTTCTGATACCAGTCTTCTCGACTCAGCGCTTCAGACACCTCGGAGACACGGAAACAGTGGCCGTTTTACATTGTGGCTTCTCTTTCGGAGCGGAGCCCCGGAGCCCCGCCCTGAGCGACCGGCCTGGCCCTCAAAGTCCTCACGGAGGCCTTGGGCCGCCCTGGCCTCCTTGCAGAAATTCTACCCGTGAATGCCTCAGGATGCTGTACCCCCCCGCCCCCAATGGGAGCACCTTGCATGGGGAGGAAGAGATCTCCGAGATCATGGCCTCGCCACGCAATCGCGCTTTCGAGCAACGCGTGGCTTGCTTTGCTTGACTTTGACTTCGCTCTTATGACCTCGAGCGTGCCTGAACAATCTCTGAAGCTTGGTCGAGAGGCAAGGCTTTGCCTCATGTGGACTTGTCTGCCGATGCCGCATTTCGGAGCTACTCCGGTTCCATTGGATGACTTCCTAGGGATGGGAACCGGACCATTCGCCCTGTCCATGGCTGTGAGCTTCAGGGATGCCATGGCCTTGCAAGGCCGTGTCTGTCTCTTCCTTCCGGCCTTCACATCCGCCACATTCCGCACCTGCTGGATGCAGTCAACCGCCTTCAATCGAAGCCGGTGCAGCTCAACCTGTCTTGAAGCGAGATCCGCATCAGCTCAACTCCAAGCTGCAACACACATGACGATACTCAGCTTACGGCGCGAGCAGGATCCGGGCAGCCTGCACAGACAAAACTAAAACGCATCGATGAGGGACCGGCTTGCTTCCTACATGCCCCTATATTCTGATTCTGGGCACCGGGCATGCTGTCTTATCACACAAAGTAACTTTCGACTTATGCCTCTCCTAAGCTGAGCCATCTACTAGACGACCACTAGCCACTAGATTTGAGAAGCTTCGTGTTTATACCGCCCCGCCCAGCCCAGCCCAATTTTCGCACATTTACTTAACCAAAGCCCAAGCCTTCGCGCAACTCTACTCGCAACCCTGCTGACCACGATCGACTCATCACAGGACCGACACCTGAATCCAAGCGAATACAACTTCATTCAAATTCAATTTTCAATGAGCCCAGCTCTAGTGCCTTCATGGACCGCAAGTTTGTCTTGGCCAAGGGGCTCTGCGTTTATTGCGAATACCCTTGAGTAGCATGATTGAGGTCTTATTCTATAGTCTTTTGTATTCCAAGGTTGGGGCTTCGAGCGTTGCGCTTTTCTTGGGTGTGCGCTTGTGGTGGAGGCGGTACTGTCATGTTCCTGAGTGGCATTGATGATGTGCGGACACGGCCATCGCCGAATCACTGTCCGTGGCTTGGGTCTGTCCCGTGAGAGCGTCAGGACAGACCACCCCCCCTCAGATGAGCCTGCGGCTACCACAGGTCGTCCTGGTCCGGCTCTGGTTGTGTACCTGCAATGCATGAGACGAACCGGTGAATAAACAACTGAAAGTTAACACGTCATACACGTACAGGCTCCGAGGGCACTCCACGCTTGCTTCGAGCAAACGTTCGCCTGCAGACTTTCTGGCATTTAGCTGCTGCTGCTATTGCTGCAGGTACGAACAAGGTGAACAAGTAACGATCTCGATTGAAACGACTTGTAAACCTCAAGTGCAGAACGCACACATGATGATGATGGTGATGATGATGATGACTCATGCACATCCTGCGCCTGAGCCCCGCATCATCACGACCACATCTTTGGCCTCCGTGCTCACTGGGTCTGTGACATGCTGCGACACAGAGTGCTTCTACCAGTATCTTGCACGTTTGCTCAAAACCCTGCAAAGAAACCATGCGAATGTGAAGGCTGGCTTATGTGCCTATCAGATGATGAGATGAGCACAGGCTGTTTCTGATCAGGCGAAAAGTCGGCTTGCCAAGGGGAGCTGCCTGAATAAACAATGGAACTCTCCCCAGGTGGGAGTCTATGAACAAGCAGGCGCCCTTCATTCGTGCTGCGAGTGCAGCCCACAGGCCTAACACCTCGGACAGGAGCTGCAGAATCTCTCTGAGAAGCAACAGAATCCTGTAACTAAACGAAATGTAAGGATCGGTTCGTGGAAGCGGCGGCTACGATTCGCATTCACTTGGCGTTGGGTGTGCAGTCAAACGCATTCAAACGCTGGCCCAACTGTCCCGACAAATAGGGCATGCGGCATGGCCGCACTTCTTGAGGACATGCCAGTCCACTAGGCAGCTCTCGTGCAAGACATGTCCGCACGGCAGCAATGACACCTTGTCCTGAGACTTGAAGTCGTCCAAGCAGCACACACATGTCTGCTGCTTGCAATAGGATGGGCACAGAGCATCAACCTCTTCGAGAATGGATATAGTTGACTTTGTGCCTTTGGAAGTCTCTGTCGAGCGGATCTGAATGCGATGGAAGGATGGTTCGGCTGCCCCCAGCGACTCGAAGGCCAAGGGCGCCCAAATGTGATCCTGACGGGAGTCAGCTGGAGCGTTAAAGCACCGATTAGCAAAGATCCTTTTCCTCTGACCCAGCCCTCAGAAGCCCTGCCGTGTCTTCCTACTTACTCTGCTTACTCAGTCAGGTTTGCAGGCTTGAGCATGGGATCGCTCAGCTTCCCAGGCTAAGACACCCACAATATGACCACGGATTTTTCCGTGCATGCCGTGATGTGTGCGCCTACATGGGGCAAATTTTCGCGTACAGTCAACAACCGCATTTTTGTGAACCCAGCCGGAGAAATCTCCGGCCGCCTAGTTCTCCGAATGTGATAGACTTTCGTATCTCTCAAGGCAAGCTGGAGCACAACACAAACCCGAGGGAAAAAAAGCCTTGCGTGGACTGCAGCGAGAAGTCCGGGAGCTTGAACCCACGACCGAGCAAAGTCTCCAGCAAAGATCGGCCGAAAGTCGGCAACGCTCATCAAGGTTCATGACAAACACACGTGCAGTGCTACAGTCAGAGCCCAGTGTAATCGTCTCTAGACAGAACTGCTTGCGATGGACCGTCATTAGCGGTTATTATTAGCGACTTCCACGGCAGGCTGGTTGTTGAAATGGTCAATTGATCAATCCCTCTCCGTCACAGCGGCAGCGCATCTGCACGGTTAGCCACATGGCCATATGAGATCTTATGAGGTCAGATCAGGTAACAACCAGAAAGAAACAACATCGTGCTGTCCTAGAATGTAGATATTTGGCCTCTGTGGCTT
The DNA here is from genome assembly GCA_003297005.1 of Symbiodinium sp. clade A Y106. NCBI lineage: Eukaryota > Dinophyceae > Suessiales > Symbiodiniaceae > Symbiodinium > Symbiodinium sp. clade A. The sequence continues at coordinate 60,218 of BGNK01003429.1, read as the reverse complement.
TCGCCTTCTCCCTGTCAGAACGGAAGCGCTCCTGCACATGCTCGCTGCTGCGGCGCTTGATGCTCTTGCAGGTGTCACTGACGAGGATTTTGAACACAGTAGCCAAAATCAAGGAGCCGAACAGCATCACAAGCAGCAGGCCAGGCAGGGATGACTTGTCGGGAAAAACCACCACGCTTGCGAGGCAGATGACAGACCAAAAAAACATAACCAAACCAATCATCTGTGTCCTCGATTGCTTCTTCCAGCATTCCAGCCATGCACTGCAAGTAGCCATGGTCACACCAGCCAACGCCCAGGTTTTTCGCCAGGGTTTAGGTTTGTAGGGCTGGATTGCTGCACCTTGGTCCTAGTACTACTGCGGCGATCTCCGATACAAGCCGCTGAGCCAAAGCTGCTTCCGACAGGATTTTCATTGGTGAAAGCGACAGTCAAGTCATACTTGCATCGTCTTGCCTGGCCAAATTGAAGGGTGCCAAGGTGAACTTGGAGAGCCTCCCAGGAAAAGCATAGGCTGTCGACAGACTCGGCTGTTGCAGTCGCCTCTGCTTGGGTAAACGCGTGGCTGCCCAACAAGCTTTTCGGCTCCGCAAACGCGGCTCCTGGCCGCTGAAGGGACCCCGGTCGTTGCAGAAGCAGACCTGCCGCATTGACAGCCTTCGATGGGCTTCAGGGTCACGACCACGTCTCGGGCCATGGTCACCAGCCTTTTCTTGTAGACCCACGGAAACTCTCGCACGCACTTGATGCAATCATTAAGTGCGCGACAGGTTGGACATCGCATTCACGAAGACAGTGCCCACGAACCCCGCATCGGGTATGAATGCATATGTTCCAAAACCTCATGCTCATGCTGTGTGACGCCGCAAGATAAATCCGGCACTCGCTCCTGCAACAGACTGCAACAATATCTTTCCTTTTCAGTTTTGCACAGTGCTGGTACTCACAGTAGGTCGGGCACCATCTGCTGCCAACTGGCTGAGTAAAGCACTGTCCTAGGCATGTCGCCGTGACGGAATGTTCCTCTGTTATGGGGGACCGAACCGTATGCTCAGAGGCAGACGAGCTCATATCCGAATCCGAAAGTGCTGATCGTACAGGGCCTCCGTATCGAGGCACAATCTGGACCAAGCACCCCAATTTTTGCGAAAAGAGGTGTCCTTCCTGGCTTCACAGGACACGACGACCAAGCGCACCACAAAAGGTGCAGACAAAGGGTTGTTTTCATAGACTCCACTTCAGGGAAGTGACAGTTCTGTTTGTAGAGCACCACTGCCTCGACCCGGTCTTGTGGATGGCTCGCATCATCCGTATCTAATACAATGGCTTGCAGGAGCTTGCAGACTGGCAGTCTGAGCCAGTTCAATGCACAAAGCAGGTTGGGAGAGCAAGCTTGAACAGAGGGCAACCTGTAGCCTCTGCCAGCAGCACTTTGTGCAACTCCAGCTGTTCGTGTTTATACGGGCTTTGGCGGAAACAGAACACATCTCTGGATGTGTCGTGTGGACGTGTTTCTTCACAATTGCCTCTGCCTGCTTCCGGCCATTCTGCTTCTCTACTGATACGTTTGTAATGTGTCAACACGGTTCAACGACCAGGGTCTGAGTCGCAGGCAACCTGCCCCCTTCGCTCTTGTCTTTGAGGCGCTTCAGCATGGGCAGTATACCTGAATCAAACCACCCAACTGACCATTCCATGGTCATCCGACACCGGCCACGAGTCGCACCTCTAGGAGGGTTGATGTTGGGCAGACCATCGGTGAAGAGCATTATCTGCAAGCAGCGCTGGCGCAGATCCAATATCAACCAGGGGTGGAACTACCCCCCGCCACACAGAGGTAAGCAGACACAAGACGAGCACTGTTTTCCCAAGGCTTCGGCATGTTGAAGACGGTTGGAGTCCGCAGCACCTTCCTTCAACAAGGTCAGACCTTAGATTGAACGAGTACATGGTATCGAATTGACAAGGTGTGAGAAGTAGAGCTCATGGTAGTGGGACAACGTCCGCCTGAAGTGGAAAGACAGCGGGCGGATTCGGAATAATGGGGCAGCAAGTTCTGAAAGCAATCAACCGCCAACGACGTTCGGTTCCTGTTCGGTCGGTGCCGACTTTGCTGGTAGCAGCGAATGCTACCAGTAGGGCTGAGTCTCTGAGTATGTCGAACGTTCCCACATGACTTTGACTCTGAGAGAGCCTGAGCCACGGGCCTGTTTGCAAGCCATCCCAGAGGTTTGTCATGCCTCATGAGCCATTGAATGTTGTGCGCCCTCATGCCAGTGCTTCACATCCTAGTCCTGCAAGAGTACGGCCTAGTGCACAAGCGCATGTGCTGACAAACAATTACCTGTCCCTTCCGCAGCTCCAAAGAACCCCTCGCACCAAGCCGTGCCGTACAAGACACCGTCGGCCACAAGCTCCTCCAGCTTGTTCTCCGAGAGTTTCCTGAGCACTTCGCATGCTTCACTGCAGTCAGTTCTCGTAAACCATCAGCAGCATGCACATCCGTGCCCCAGGTTTTTCCTTCTCCCCAGGTCTTGTTGCGATCCGAAACTGGGCTGCTCATGCAGATGAACTCCGGGAGCCTGTCCTGCCGTTCTCGTTCATTTCCGTCAGGGGGAAGATGGTCTTGGCCGCGTTGGAGTACGCCACCAATGCCTCAACAGTACAGCAGGCTTGCAGCGAGGATCTGCTGCTGATGTGGGCAAGTACGGAGCCCCTGGAAACCTTTGGGGATGGAGCCGAAAGATTAAGCTTTGTCAACGGTGGAAAACAAGTTATGTATCCGAGTATGCTCGAATTTTATGCAGCTCAACAGCGTTGCACAACGTGGTATGCCTCGGACTGAAACTAGGACACTGACTAAGCGGTCGTCACCACTCAAGTTTGCCTTGGTGGACGTGAAGCCGCGCAGGAAAAAAAGAACAAAAAGACACGTGATGATCGGATGGTGTCTGCAAGCTGCCTAAAAACTCTGGGACAAAGTATCAAAGTCACCATCCCGCTGTCAAAAATGCCGTGTTTTGCGGACCTAGTAGCAATGATAGTTCGCAGGGCATGCTTGACTATGTCCAGGACGGAGAGGCCATGGCTGCTGGACCTAAGCAAAACGCACTTTGCTTCAACCTCCGAGTTGGTGAATCTGAGCACGGCAGCGCACACCCGACAGTGAACGAGTTGTTACAAACGATCCGATAATACGATGGGATCATGAGCAACACATCAGGTTAAGCAAATACAACTACAAGTAGCATTTCTCTACTGCACCCGAGCTACATGACCTGCTTTCAGAATTTCCTCGTTTCGTTTTGCGAGCTGCACTACAGCTGCACAGCCGCCAGGTTCCAAGCATCGTCCCATCTTCGCTCTGTAGAAGTGCATCGTTGCTCATGGAGCCTGACCTGTCAACACACAGTCCTGCAAAAGCCGCTCCGAAACAGGAAGGACGAATATCTTTAGCCGGTTCTGCCAGCTGTAACAGTGCTGAAACTGCCGGGGGCTGGCTAGTGTCTACCCGAACCGGCTGGGCTGGGACGTTGCCGCTGTGAAGCACCAAAGCTGCAAGTCACTTTTTTGCATTGTGAGAGACGAACACAGACAAACTCAGTCTTGGGGAGAACCCCCAACTAATTGGAAACTCAAGCGTCTTTACCCGGTTCGACTGTTTTGAAACGGCTACAGTAAGTCGTGACAACCCACCCAGAAGGAAAACAAACATTCACATACATCCTATTCCGGTTTGGCCATATTGATTCCGCTACTGGCTATTGAAGCCGTTTTTTGTCGTTTCGAAATGCCAAAAACAACGCACCGATTCTGGGCAAATATGTGGCTAAGCATGCCATGAGAAGCTGGCTGATTTCAATACATGGAACTGTGCAGTTGGGCGTTCCCGGGTGTGCCACCTGGGCTCCCGACACATCAACGACACAGCAAATGTCAGACGGTGTTCGAGCGGTTCCTCCAGGAGATCATTCGCGCTTTCAACTCCCAGCTTCACAAGCTAAGCAACCACCACGAAGATTTTGGACGAGTCCGAAAACAAGCACCAAGCTCAAGGCTTTCGAAGACTTTCAGATTGATGGCCTGGCGGCGGCTGAATGGAGACCATCACCGGTCTCAGGCCATCTTGGCCTGCGCTGGTCAGCAACAGCAAGTTTGTGGTTAGCTTGGAGCAGAACTGTGCGCACCCTAGAACTTCCGACTGAAGGACCTGTAATGCTGTAACGCCGTAAATAATCAAACCAAAAGCAGTTGTTCTCCAACCTTCGTCACCGATAGCTGTCAACGCTGAGATCGCCTCATGCTAAGGCGAATGTCTCGAAGTGTTGTCTGAAATGTGTCTCACTCCGGCCGCCTGGCCACACGCAATAAGTATAAGTGAAACAGCATTACCGTAGCCGTATCGCCTTCCATGCTAGTAACACAGGACTGGGTCCACAGACCTGCACCTGAAACCTTTCGACCCGCTGAACATCGCTGCGCTGCAGCCCACATGCCATCCCGCGCCCGGCCTAATATTGATAAACAGGCTGGTGTCGACAGCGCATAGCAGCTTGGCACTTTCCATGCTACTTGCACGGGTGCATCCACTGTCCCGAACTGAGCTGGAGGCTACATCTTCATGCGCTGGTGGAGGCAGCGGTGCCATGCCTTTCCCGAGTGCAGGTCCCCGCCCGCACCTACACGCACACACACACACACACGGACAAAAGCTTGATCTCCGCAATGCTGCGCAACCGCATGTCATTCCAAGTCGCTTGGCAAGGCACGAAAGATATTGACTGGAAGCACCCAATGAATTGCAGAAGCACCCAAGCCTGATGCCTTCCACCAGCCAGGCCGGCTTGTCTGAGTGTTTTGCATATGAGCTGATCAATGTGCTGCTTTGTGGTGGCGCTGACGGCTGCACCTCTTACCACCTTTCTTCACTTCGAGTTCAGTGGGACAGCAAATGTGCGACATGCTTGCTGTCCTCATCTTCCGGCACGTGATCATTGCATGATGTAGAAGCTGTTGATGCACACATCTATGCTTCGAGCCAGGATCTTGCACCAGATCTCCAGTGACCCAACGGCACTCGCAAGGTAGATGTGAATCTGAGGCAAGGAATACAGGCCGACTGCCATTGCTCCTACACATGCTTGACCGCACCTCATGCTGGAGGATGTCCGACTGAGAGAAAACCATGCTGATAATGCCTCTACACAGCGGATGGCAGCAAGGGTTCGACCCAGGATGTGCAACTTTTATTTAGTATTAGATACATAGATAGACAGACAGACAGGCAGATGGACTAGATAGACTTAGATAGATTCATGTGTAGAGACAGGCATATCTCTGCAGATGTATCTGTGGGCTACGGACATGTCCGTGCACACATGTACAGACGGAGGTATGCATGCATGCAATTACTCGTATTGTGTCAGTACAGCTCAGCCGTTCGATCAAGAATCAATCAAACCGACATGATCTACAGTTGCTAATGGGTCTTTACTGATGACTTATCGACGCAACTGATTCTCTCAGTCAATGCAACGGGGTAAATAGCTGGTCACGTTGCTCTTCATCCAGATTGTGACTCGGTCGCGCACACAGACACACAGACATGCACTGATCTGTTCCCATACTTGCGTTCTTTCGGCTTGGAAGACGAATCGGAACTGCAACATTCTCACGAAATTTGCGTTCTGTGCTCAACAGTGCTCGGTGCTTGAAGGACCTTAAGGAGTATGTGACCGTGACAAGCGAAGAGTTGCACTGGCTAAGCAACGACAAGGTGCCTATCGTCTCTTCGTCCAAGAGGAGCACCTTCATGCCAGAGATCCGGTCAACCATGGCCTGGCTAGCCGCCAGCCTTCACCTATCTTCACCTACTTGCGCATATCTTTGAAGTCAAGGCAAACTCCCAATTTCGTAGTTTAGCTTTGCCAGCAGCTCTGCCATTCCCGAATTCTACATGACATACTAGTACCTTCCAAGGCTGCAGGATCCCAGCCTGGATGTACTCCTGGACTCCAGCGACGATGCTAAGAGTCGCCATGATGTGGCCCGTCGTTAAGGCTCAAGAATCTTAAACATGCAACTGGCTGCTTGTGCACAGATCCAATAAGCAATTTGAGTGCTTATGCCAAAACCTCGACATGGCCTTGTGCTTGGGCTAGTAAGCTAGTACCAGGCAGCCGCCAGGGGCTACAGGAGCCTGCTGTGTCCATGAAGTTGCGAGCAGGCCGCCAGGCCGTGGGGTGGATGGTGCAGAGTCAGCAAAACGTGGGCTGCGATGTTTAGGTTCTGTAAGCCATGGGCATGGAACAAAGCCCTGCTGAGCCGCATTGGACCATAGATCCGCTTCACTGCCACAGACGATGGAGAAAGTCACGGTCGGCAGGGAGCGCAGTTGCTCAGTTGCAAGTCTCACGGGCAATGTTCGAACTGATTGCAATAGCCCCGACGCCCCGACGTGAACAGAGAAACTGCCAGGATAGCGTGCGGGAAACTATGCCCTATGCCTGAGATTCACATTGCAACGGGCACGCTGCAAAGCGCCACAGAGCAGCTGTATTTGCCTCTACCCACTACTAGTTGGCAGGTTGCTGAACACAAGCAGTCATAAGGCCATGACATTAAGTTTTTGGTGTGTGGGCTTCTGAAGGGTTGACATCTTGTCCTTCAGCAGCTGTCACACCCCTTAATTTAAGCCTTCTGGTTCGCTTCAGCATGGAGGCAGTCCCCCAGATGTTTTCGTACAAATAAATCCGGGTTGTTCAGTTATGCGGCACTTCATCCCTCGACAGTTAAGAGCGATTTTTTGCGGGTTGTCTTGAAGCAGCGCCTCTTTTCCAGACTCGATCTCAGCAAGGACTCACATGCAGAGAGTGGAACGTCTGAAAGAGCTTCACGCAGACATGGGAGACACTTTCTCATCCCATGGCGATAGCCCATGTCGAAGCGAGGTCGCGTTGACCCATCAGTGGCATATCAAAAACAGAAATGCCAGGAAGCTCCAGCCTGGGAGCCGTACCGATATCGTTGTCCCACTCACTCCTGCACGGCAGCTGCCTCGATACGCGTACCAGGTGTCGTTGGTCAAGCCGTTGTGCGCATTCCCATCAACACAGACAGCGCCGCAAGGAAGCTCCACAACTCTGGTCTCACTGTGGTTCCCCGCGCAGTAGGAACTGCCAGCATATGTTTTGACAACAAGGTTCCTGTTGATTAATTCTACATGCTGTGATTCTGTGACTATCTCACCATCTTCCATTTTGCCAGTTGCACGACATCCTGCTGGCAAGATGTGCTGCACCAGCAGCTCTTGGTCGTCACAACCTGACATGTTGTATGACGCGACTACGTATCCTTCCATGTCAATGCAAGAAAGCAGCTTCTGCTTGTTGTTGCATGTATCGAAGAGAGTGAACTGAGAGGAAGTGGCATTGCCCGCACAATCTTCATTTTCATGTAGCGAGGCAGAAACTCCAGTTCCATTGCACACCATTTCGACGAACCCATCGTCCATGCATCCACTCAACAAGAACTCCTCCATGTAAGGAGCACCACTGCAGAGTGAATCTTCGTATAGAGCTCGTCTGATCATCATCTTGCCGAGTGACAGATTGCAATGCAGCGCAGCACTCAGAACCAGCAGCCCAGTTCGAACCATGATGTTCGGCGCACAACCCTCGTGCAGTATGGGGTGCAGCTAGCCAGTGCGTTTGTACTATTTCTTTGGCTTGCCCAAAGCAGAACTTCAGAGGTCATATCACGTTGTTGCCATGTCTGCGATGTGCTGACAGAGACTGTGCTGCAAGCCCTAGAGGTGAGGTCGTCATCAAGTTGAGAGGCTACTGGCTTAGGCACAACGTGAGCCCGTCGATTCCATACAGCATGCCCAGATTTCTTAGGATTGGGGAAGCGGCCGGCGAGCTGTGGGCAGGAAGTGCAAAATATTAAAATATAGCTCGAAAATGCTCGAAAGAGTTCGATCAAGAGACTCCGATGCACAGCTGGATCACTCATCGACGTTGGTCAGAAAGTAGAGGCGCGTGCCGTTGATTCATTGATTCATGTCAAACTCTGCTGTGCCCGACTGACAACGAAGCTGGGTGAATGGGATGAGAACCGCAGGCTTCTGAGAATGACGATCATGCTGACGGTAAAGGTCACGACAACGATGAGTGACGATCCCAAATCGGATCCAGCCGAAGGCCCCAAAGCAAACGGGCTCTGAAGTCTTGCTGAACCTTCCGCATATGTACATATGCATGCATGTGTGTGCGTGTGTGTATATGTATGTATCTAAGCATGTACGTATGTATGTATATATTTATGAATGTATGTGTATGTACCGTTTGCGTGTATGTATGTATGTATGTATGTACGTATGTATGTATGTATGCAGGCATGCATGCATGGATGTATGTATGTATGTCTCTCACACACGAACAAAACAACAAATGCATGAACTAGATCATAGTTACAACAGAAATCTGAGCATACATGTAAGTAAAGGTATAAGTATAATACAGGTATATTTAAAACTCTAAATGTAGCTGCAACTGCGCGTGTGAATAATGTGTGCTTGTGTGTGTAAACACATAGAGATATAGATATAATATAAGCTAGCTAGATAGTAAGATAGTTAGATAGCTCGACAGCTACTTAGTTTGAAAGTCAGATAAGCAGATAGACAGGTAGTTAGATAGAGAGAAAAATCGATACATAAACAGATAGATAGGTGTGACCATAAATTGTCCCCGCCCCCCCCCCCCCCCCCCCCCCCCCCCTCCACCCCCCACCACCCTCACCATTGCGCGCTCGCACGTTCCCGTCTACAGTNTTGGTTAGAAAGGAGAAAAATGAGAGGGCAGGTGAGTTGGTATAGAGAAAAAAAGAATTAAAAAAAAAGTAGAGTGGGTTAAAAAAAATTTCTCCCCCCCCCCCCCCCCCCGCCCTGCCACTATGTGTACACATGACTTGTGATCAGGTTTTGCGAGTTTTGCATTATGAGAACTGCGACCTCCAGGCCAGGTATGTTACAACTCAAGTTCCTTCTCACGTTGTGCAAGTGCTTGCAATGATACTGTTGTCACTTCTTTTGCAATTGCTGTTCTTGTAGTTGTCCCACAGTGTACATGTGGTACCACAGTCCGAAGCTCTGGTGTGAAGGTGAGCCCGTTCGAACCAGAACATCTCCAAAACACGATGCTATGTGGCTGCTGTCTCCAGATCCTCGCTCTTGAATTTGACTCGATGTCAAACTCTGTAAGGACTCCAGTCTCATATAGTCCGGCGGCGGAAACGTCTTGAATTGTGTGCACGGTAGTTGGACCTTAATTGGTTATGCTTCTTGCCTCGCTCCACTGCATCACGCAGCAAGACTTCTTTCAACTATGCATAGAGGATCAAATGTGCACGATCTCTCTCGGCAGAGCTCGGAGATTCAGCGTTTGCGTCGCAAGCTTCGATCGGTCTCTAAGCCCATGTGTTAGAAGGTCAAAATCATGACAACTCCAGCCGCAATGCTTGAGATGCCGGGCAGGCTGCCGGCTCCTTCTTGTTCGGATATGTTAGGAGCAAGCATCTACAATCTACTTTCACAACCATCGCAGGCAGTGCTCGACAATGCGACGTGTTCCTGGCGTTATCTCCGCGGTCTTTGCCTGGGCTAGCCTTTGCTTGAAGCACATTTCGATTTCGAATATTTGTGCTGCTTCTGCAACCACGACAGTATCGAAGGCATCGCCTGAGCAGCAGTACAGCTTTTTGCATTTCATGTCGACGTCAGCACAACTACTGTGGGGTCCACGTGTTGGCAAACGCCATGCGCAGGTCGACGTTTTTTCGACAGAACTTGCAACTCTGTGACACTCTCCTTTCGGGGAGTGCTTTCCAGCGCTCGCTTCAAGCGACACGCACACATTAAATCCTGTCCCAGGCACAGCACGTGAGCAGCGAATGAACAGCTGCACACCGCTGGCACCGGGGCATCGCCTGAGGCAGGAACCTGTATGCTACAGGCAGCCACGAATAATGATTCAGGCAGCTCCTTCCATGCATTCCGAGTCCTTTCTGTCGTTTTCTTTTTCCGTTCACGAATGTGCCCACATGCAAGTTCCACATCCCATGCTTGAGCAGGCAACATTTCAGCTGGGAGATGGACAGTCGTTCAAGCATTCGTCTCTGTCGATAAGAGCATGGGGGAAGTCCTCTGGTCAGCTTGTTGTTGCAACGTCGCTCGAAAGCAGCTATTGCTGATCAAGACTGCTTTCGACAAGAGCACTACCAGTCGCCAACACCGAACGGCAGCTTACGGTCTCGGATATCTTTAAGTCTTTTCTTTGCCAATGCAAGGAGCCGCACAGATTTGTGAAACATGTTGAATTTCGCGTCTTGAGCTCAGGTTGCCTAAGTTGTAACCACTCGACTCGTCTAATTTGCCAGGGTTGGGGTATGGGGCTGTATGGATCTGCAACATTCCGCAACGCTACCACCACTTCACGTGCTTCTGGGCCACGATGGGCGAGAGCTTCACAGCTTCTGCTACCCCCTCCAGAAATGCATGGGCTGCTCAGACTTTCAAGCTATGCGGACAGTCCGGGAAGCATTCTCCGCCTTCTCTGCCCTGGCAGCGTCCACTGTCACTAGAGTGAATCGAACACGTGTTGGAAAGTGCAGTCTGGCCGAATCTGTGGTGGACTCTTCAAAACGGGACGGCTGCTTGCAAAACTGCTTAAGCTTTTCTCAGTTTGTTGCCACCGGCATCGATCCAATGCATACGGCTGCTGAACAACACTGTTCTTCGAGCCCAAATCCGCCACACATGCTCCTGAGTTCCTGAAGTAAAAACCTTGGAAACATTGCTCAGCCGGAAGCATCATGCCGGTGGGACGCCGACCTCGAGCCGACCTGCCGAGATCTGGTCTGCTCTGGATGGTCTAGGCCGGGGATGGTCTGCAAGTTCAGACCGCCTTCGGCCTGGTCAGGTCGGCAGTGGACTTTTGCATCATCGTCTTCATGTCACGCACCTGTGGACTCGAAAGCCTAAGAACATGCTGACACGCTCTTGAATGACCCGTGCCCTTTGCATGTGAGCCTTTCGTTGCAGAGGCTCCGAATTGCGCGAAATTTGTGGTGTCAGTACAGTTTTGCTCTCGGGACTCGTTCTCAGGAAAAGCCCGATCCTCGGGAGGGGTCACTTGGAACGTGCATGTCTTGTGTTCGTCAGTGGTGTTGAGTGCATTTTGACAACGGCATTGCAGGAATTTAGCGATTTTTTGAGTTAATATCACATACTTGGTGAGACATACGCATGCAAGTGAAAAGTATGATCAGAACAGTCAGGAGTTTATCACACTCCATAGTACGGCCGGTTTAGTTTGCAAAGGAGTAGTCCAAAGTACCTATGCTCCAAAAGAGCATGAAGTACTACATACAGTAGAATATGCAGGATCCCACTGTCAGAAAAAAGCTTACACCCTATAAACGCCTGGAAGTCTCTCAAGGAGGGCCCTGCCCCCTCCGCCCTCCCGATGCCCGAAAGGAAGCGACCTCAAGTCCGAAAACCGAACCCTCCTTTCAAGACCGGAAAAACCGAAGCTGCAAGTCCGAAAGCAGAACCATGCCATGAAATCCGAAAAGCAAGATCTGAACGCGAAAATCCGAATACGAAAAAGCAACGAACAAGGCCGGATAGAATCCAAAGCGCTACATACGCCAAACGCAGGACGGAACGGAGGTTCTCATCCCAAACCCCCCACCGCCGTCATCAGCGTCGTCAGCCTCATCGTCTGTATGATTCTGTATGATCATCATCGTGATCATACCATCTCACATGTCCACATTGACATCTAAACCGGACGTCACCCCCCAACCCAACATCTAGTAACTAGTAAGTACGAAAGGAGAGCACAAGACCAACGAAGTCCCGAAACCGGAATGAGAAGTCCCGACCGTGCAAAAACCCCGAATGATGTCAAAACCCGGGACATCTGCACCGAAAAACCCTTAAGCCTTCGAAACACACGGAGTCACTGGAGAGCGCCAAACTAGGAACCTACTAGTCACAAGTTCTGATCGCAGTCACATTTCTCAAAAAACCTTGTTCATCTCTTTGGGAAGTGTTGCGTAATGAAACCTGCTGTGACACCGAGTAGCGGCCCCGATTTTGCCAAGGAGTTTAAGGTTTAAGGAAGCATACTGTGTTCTTTGGCAATCTTGCACAGTGACCTCACAGTGCAGAAGGTCTGCACCAGGCCTGAGTCATCGTGTAGCTGCTGGTGACGTCTGCTCCTAAATTGCACTCACTGTTCACCAACGAGATACAACTCAAGACATTGCCTGTGATGGCGCGGGCAGCAGCAGCTGCAGCAACGGCAGAGCATAGCGCAAAACCTGTGCTACCCCACCATCCGAGTGACAGAGCTGGGCTTTAAGGCGACAGCAAGACCATCAGATCTCCGCTACCGTTAAACCTGCTTTCTGTCCACGTCATGCCGCAGACAGATGAATGCCGGTTGCTACAATGTGGAGAGACGGCATTGCACAGTCTGTGATGCTTGGAAGTGTAGCTATCTGGAGAAGCAGAAACCCTGGCGGTCCGGTCCTCGCTTTTTCTCATCCTTGTCGAAGAACGTGCTGCTACCACGCCTGAGTACACATGTTCGGGCCGGGTTTGGCCTGGCCATGCCGCCATGCCTGGCCCAAGCTACTGTGGTCAAGATCTGGGTTGTGGACTTCGTTTTGGATGCATCGGGCTTTCCTTCGAGGCGAGTTTTGTGGGCTTGCAGTCGATCCGATCTTTCTGCCCTCCACTCCAGACACTTACAGCGCAGCAGTGCATTCACACAGGAATTCCTCCACCTCCTCCCTCTCTTCGGTTTCCACTGCGACCCTCAGCAGCTCCTGAGTCAAGGTAGAGGAACGAGAGTGCAGCAAAAACGTGCACATGCAGGAGACATATGTTGTGACAGCACCTTCCAAACACAGCCGCTTCGTAAAACCAAGGCTTTGCTCCAAATTCAGGGTTCCTGCTGGGTCCGAGCCCATCTTGTCAGCTTCTGCAGCAATGCATTGCGCTTCACATGACCCAAGGAAACGAAAACCAACGGATCGACTACCTGCAATGTGCAACTAGTGGCTGCGGTGCCTCTGGCGAGATTTGGAAGGCTGACAGATTCCCCGTCCTGCAAGCGAAAGTGACAGCTTCACCCGGTCAGCCCGCACTTTTGCAGTCCCCCCCGCCGGCCTTTCCCAGGCGCCGAGGCCCACCTTTCTGAAGACCTGCGTTCCATGTGCTGAACGATACGAGATGATACGAGTGCAGCCTTCAAGGAGTCGGAGCATCAAAGGACCCGAAGTCCACCAGTTTAAGCAGCAGTACGTGGTTACGTAGTCGCTTGGCGCAACAAACACAAGCATGGACTGGAGGGGCAGCACGAAAGATGTGGGTAGATCATGGAATCATGGGGTCGCTGCAAGGCGACGCAATTGACTAGTTTTGGTGACCGGAGGGCGAACGAAGGAGCTCAACAAATCCCGCGGGCGACCTCGAATGCAAAAGAACAATCGCTGAGAGGCCAGTGCAAGATTCTTGCGATGAAAAAACTCCAACACGTTGCTGCGATAAAAAAGCCGACATATCAAATCATTCGTTGGCAGCTGACCAGGATCAGAGATTCCGTAGAAAATGCACGGCTGAGAAAGGAGCAGACCCTAAACCGGGTAGTGTGGCCGCCATGTTAAGGCATGAGCAGCCCTTGTAAACATTAATGCAGTGAACAAACCACGGTCGGAGCCGACTCCATGTCAAGCATTTGCTGTCATAGCTTTGTCCAGCTTCCCTTGGCTGTCGCAGTACGTCTAACGATTTTCGAGAGAAACTCTGCAAAAACAAAAGGCAAAGCTTCGTTGAACAAGACCCCCTCGGGAAACAGTTTCTACGACGATCCCTCACTTGCGTGACACTCAGGCCTCAAGGCCCACCCATTTTCTTGCACCAAGGGGGCCGTGCGAGTGTTCCAGGTGGTTCCGGGTTCCGCCTTCGGTGTTCAGTTTTCCGGATGTTCCGGGTGATCCGGGTCCCGGTTTTCCGGGTTGGGGGGGTTCCGGGTGACTAAGGACGAGAAAAGCGATACTGTGCACTATGGACACCTCGCCTCATCTCTGTGCCCCTATGGCCCACCAGAAATCCCCAGCCAAGTTACTCCCGAAAACGGCGGGAAACAAAAGCGCATGCCCCGCTGTTGGCTCGGTAGCGAGGTCACGCCTTCCGGGAATAGGACAGTGCGGTCCGCGCAACGCTTAAGGCGGCCTCCAAGCGCCGCAGAGATTGCTAAAAAGAACAAGCAGGGAAGAGAAAGAAAGAACACGTCTCCCCACGAAGTCATTGTCACTGGGGGCGAAAATCACAGTGTTCGCTCCGTCTTGGGTTCGTGACTCAGATATAGATCCAAGATATGCATGCGGAGGGTGCTTCAACGGCAGCTTTGTCTTTTACTCTGCTTACTATACCGCGCTTCATTCGGAAAGGCTTTGTCGTCTTTTATCTGGCTCTGACAGTGATGACGGTTTGGTTGTTCTTGGGGTTGTGATGTTTGCGGTGCCACACTTCGCAAAAAGCGACGTGAGCACTGAGCAACAGGAAGCCTCTGACAAAAGCTGCAGCCAAATGCATCTCTTCCGAGAGCCAGGCCGGTCCCAGCAGCCTCGAACAGGTCCGGTGCGCTGGTTTGGGCGAGGCGATTCACGACCTAAGCGAATCGGATCATCAACCTGATAAGCTTGTGGCCGGGAAGACGGCTTGCCTTCGTGCGCCGCAACTTGTCCATCTGAAAACCAACATACCTTTGCAATGTCACGTCACTGCTGGGCTGTTTGCCGCTGCTGGTGTACGAAATAGTCGCAAACCGAATTTCGAGCATGCACCGTCCAATTCTGAGAACTACACTCGGCATCGTTCATCAAGCGCTCGCGGCGCATGCGCTCGTCAGCGCTGCCAACTGCGCAGGGCTGGGCTCCAGCGGGCACCAAGATGCAGAGAATGCGATCGGCTGGGATGGAGGGGGCGCACAATCCTCGTCCCAGCGAGCCCTTGGCTTGGCTCACGAGCAGCAGCTAAAATTTGGCAGCCGAATGCAGCATCGCAAGCAGGCCAACAGCTGGATGCCATACTCCAAGCAAGCTTGGAGCCCGACGTGTTACCGAGGGTTTCCTTGGAGGGCCTTGCAGCGCGCCTGTCTAAGCCAGTGTGCAGCGGAGTAGCTCACTTGGCAGGTCGAAAATCGCGAAGGTTGAGTCTGATACCCAAGTCACACCAAGTCACCAAGTCATGAAGCATCCCAGAGTCCACTTCATCCCACTTCCACTCTGAATGCTCTGGGCGGAGCTGCTATGAGCTGCCGGCTCGCAGATGCTTGCTTGGATCTGTCTTTCCAGGAATTCCATCTCATTACATACTCGGTGCTACGATTCTGCAGGCCCTGGCATCCCTGGCCTCTTCGAGCCCTTCCGCTCCGTCGACGCAGTGGTTTCAGTGGTCTTGGAGTCGCTGGGGCCCATATCCTGCAAGCAGCCGGCAATGTCAACCGTCCATCGATGCCCTGCCGTGAATTCCGCCCCTCCCCCTCCTTCCCCACCAGGTCCGGAAGGATGTACTTGTCTTTGGGCTCTGCATGAGCCTAGCAAGGATATCTCACAATGTCGCATTTGTGTCTTGATAAGACACTGCATCGACTGGTCTTCCATTTCAACTCGGACGACTGATCTGTGGCTAAATCATATTGTGCGCCGTTGGGCAATTACTAAGTTGTCAGGTCGAGTTGTGGAGCAATCTGGTCGCAACTTTCTCTGTGTTGTGCTTGCCACTTGCCATAGCCATGCCCGAGGTGCACCTCTCTGTGCGATGACTGCTTGGCCTTCAGGACGACACAGTCGAGAGCATTCTGTGCGGAGCCATGCTGCATGTACTGAGTCTGAGACATGCAGAGCAATCTCACACAGTTGGGGCCAAGGCTTTCACGATGGTCATGAGGCTGCCTGTGCGAAAGGCCTTGCTCGGCAAGCCAACAGCTGTGTTAAGGCGACACTGGTGGAGCCTCACTGAACTTCCTAACCTTGTGTGAATCAGAATCTGACACCGTGTGCTACCGCTACAGCCATGCATGATGAGATGGTGTTGGATTCACTTACCCACATCCGGGAATCCGAGTCAACAAGATCAGCGACAACCTGGCACAACTGGCAGGCTAGCCACAGTATGCAAGGCTGCAGCATCCACCACCTCAGCTGTGGCACTAGGAACATGGACCGCGTCCCAAAAGTACACTTTGGGATCATGCTCCACAGCTGGAACAAACGATAACACAAGGCTCTGAGGCCGTGAGGTCGTGAGGCCCGCGCCAGCGGATCAAAAATTGACTCTCCGAGCTCCCCTTCTCCATCGCTGGAATCAGAAGAGTCGGAGTCTATTCGCTCTCCCAGGCCTGCGGACCAGGGGATGTGTCATGTTTGCATGGGTTGAAACCTTGTCGTAAAAAGAAGGCAAGACCACATCGCTTCCACCACTGCATGCGGAGCTCTTTGCCTGTCTGGAGGGAAGAGGCCAAATCTTTGACGATAAGCCTCGGACGCTAGCATTTCGAAAAGCAGACTAAACGGAGCAGGAGGCGACCGTCGGTCGCTCAGGACTGCTTCTCTACATGTCTGGTCTCGAGTCTCGAGTTGATGCTAAATCTGTCTGACTGGCTGTCGTCGAGATGGTGCTCACGGTTGGTTTTGCCTCTGATGGTCTTCAACGCTTCCAACTAAAACTGGATGATACCAGTACAAAAGGCGTGCGCCTGCGCAGCACCATGCAGAACCACGCGATGCAAGGAGGGCTGGCATGTGGAAAGGTTTCGGTCGGGGTTACTGCTGTCCGCGTCCTCTCCGGGAATGCAAGGAATCGCAAGACATCGAAACCCTCCTCTGCCTCCTCTTTTTCGCCTGAGCCTTGCTGCATATCTTAGAGATCCTGCAAGATGAGAGACTGGTGCTCAACAGGGCCCACCCTGGATGTCGGGTTCTCGATGGATTGAGTTGCCAGCACTGAGGACGACCTCCGCCTCCGCCGGCCGATGCCCTGCAGGCGTCTCTTCAGAAGCCCTCTGCCCACCGCGCAGTGCCACGTTCTACCCCGAGTCGGTGCAGCATGCCCTGCCGGCCCTGCCGACCCTGCCGACCCTGCCTCCTGCCGCAGCTTTACCAGGTGCTGCATCCAAGCACGAAAGGTCTTGGCGCAGCTCAGCTGATCCAGACTGATTCAAGAATGACTAGCAATGCTGCGACACCACAACCATGATTCCAAAATCGAAACCTGAACTCGGCCGCCCCTGCACAACACTGCAACAGATTCTTCTCGACCAGACCCAACAACAGGATGAAGGCCCACTAGCACAGCCGACACCGAAGTCTTCAACGGCCACGATCTCGCCAGATGTTCTCAGCCGCGCGCAGCCCCAGCAACTGCGCGGGCCCAGCTGTTGTACCGCAAGAAGCCCACTGGAGCCCTCGCGAGCGATGCAGGGACGGGCTGAGGAGGCTAAGTACGATGTCTCAAAAAGCTTCTGCAAGAAGCGCACCGCAGAGGGACCCCACCTGCTGGCTGGAAGTTGAAACAGCATCTGCTCAGACCTTCGCGGCATGCAAGAGACGCAAACTGCCCCTCAGCCCCAAGCCGCAAGCACCTCCCACAGTCCTGGCAGTCCTAGCATGCATCACAACTCACAAGTTCATGATGGTTCATGTGTCGGGATGCTGCGAGACAGCCTGGGCTGTCGATCCGTGCGGCTGAGGCTCTAGCCCTCGCATTGCCATGTATCTGCCCATCTGTGTCCCGGCCTGTCTTTGCTGGCGTGTGCTGCCGGGTTGGGTCAGACAGGTTAGACTCTAGACCAACCTGCAACTCATGGGACTCCTCGATCAGCAAGCGGTTCCTGCGTGCCCAGGAAATGTCGAAGCGAAAAGTTTAGAATGAAGCAGCTTAAGTCTGAGTTGTGTCTCGCGCGAAGACCTCCTAGAGGTAGAATCTACCTGTGCGACTCTGGTGCAGTCCTGGGCTGCTGGAGCAGGAACTGCAAAGCCTTTCAATCTGGAAGGTCTTGTGCAAATGCACTTGCCACGGGGCAGTCAAGCCGGCAGGCTCGGCAAGTTTCGAGTTCCGAATGCAGCAATGCTCACTGCATGTCCTCAACACGGCCTCGATCGTGAGATTCCCCAGGCCCACGAGACTGACACTGGGCCTCGCCAGCACATCAACTCCAACTGTTTCATGACCCTCCACTTCACAAACCCCTAAAGCATGGAGAAAGACTGGCAATGCCCACCTCTGTGTCTGACCCCGTTTCGACAGGGGCTCATCCTTTTTGAGCTGTCGTCGCTTGGACCTACCAGCACCACAAGCCACTTGACTTAGTCTCAGTCTTCACAGCGTAAGCCGGACCCTCGTCCTGCCTGTTTTCCTCACGCTTTGATACGGCCGAAGCGTTGCGGGGGCTCTTGAGGTCGACGGCGTTGACCGGCCGCACGAGCTCATCTGCAAAGTGAGCTGCTCGCTGCAAAGCGCTGCATAGAGCATGGATGTGCATGGCATTCCCAGGCACCCAACCTAGTAGCCGTCCATGCGCAAAGCCGTCTGCAGCCATGAGGCTGCAAGAGGCTGCATCTGCAAGCCAGCAGCGGCAGCAAATTTCTATACTAGTAAGGCCAGCCTCTTTTTGGGCAACGACCTGCTTTTGGGAAGTGGTTTTGTCATTGATTGGGCCGGCGTTAATGTCCTGTCATGGCTTGTCGATGATGTCCCGCCTGGAGCCATGAAAGCCGGCATGAGAGTCTGAGAGGACTGGCGGTCAACATCAAAGACACGTAATGCCAAGTCGAGCAGCCTTTGACCTGAGCAGGCTGGCCAGGTCAGAGTTAGGTTGTGAACTGGGCAGGGAGAGACTCCTTCAACCAGCGACCAATCCTTCTGCAAGTGGATTCTCTCCTCGCTTCAAGTTCAGCCGGACTTCCCATTTCAGGGCTTCGAATGGCACAATTGGCAGGGATCACAGATCTTCTGCTCTCAACCGTCACCAAAATGCCGATGCGTGAGTTTCTGTCACGTCATTGGTTCAGCGAACTCAGCCATCATCTTCGAGGAAAAAACGCTTTGCGAGCTCATACCGCTGGATAGAGCTGCTTCCTGCGCAGGGGGCACAAATAAACACATCCCCGGGCCCTCCTTCCGTAAGTAAGTGCGGGAAGCGTGTTTTCTCGCTTCGCGTCGGCTGCATACACGACATCATCCTCAAGCAACCTGAGCAAGCAGTGTCCCAGATTCATCACAGGAAGGCAGCGACTACGCTGCAGCCCTTCGCTGTGCCACCTAATTGTTCAACATTCCTGGAGTGAAACTAGAGTCTAGAGCGGATGCTTACCACCACGACGACACCCACGACCACAGCAGCAATAGCAGCAACAGCAGCAGCAGCAGCTCCGACAACGACAACAACAAGAAGAAGAGCAAGCAACAGCAACAACAACAGCAACCGCAGCAGCAACAACACAAACCCACAAACAAACAACACACGCAAACAACGCAAGCAAACAAACAATCAAACCACACGACTCAACACAACACAACGCAACACAACACAACACGACGCAACGCAGCACATCACATCACAGAGCAACACATCACAGCACCACACGACATCACACAACGCAACACAATCAAACAATAAAACACAAATAAAACAAACAAGCACCAAAAACCAACAACACGAACAACCACATAAATTAAACAAACAAACAAGCAAACAAACAACCACACAAACAAGCAAACAAACAAACAACCAACCAAGCAAGCAAGCAAACACACAAACACACACACACACACAGACACAAACACAAACAAACAAACAAACAAACAAGCAAGCAAACAAGCAAGCAAGCAACCAAACAAACAAACAAACAAACACAAAAATCACCACCACCACCACCACCACCGTCACCACCACCGCCACCTCCAAGAAAAACTACAAGAAGAAGAACAATGTGTACCCGGATTGCATCGATATTTACAATGTTTCGGGTGGGTGGCAGACATTGCCTCTGCAGCAGTCCCCACAGCGAAAAAGTCCTGTCCAAGGAGCCTCTGCACCTCTTCAGTTCCGAGCTGAAGCTCCTTCAGATGCCGAGGAAACTAACGACATTGAGAAGGACATCTGACTTGGCGGCATGTGAAAGTTATGGCTCTTTCTAAACACTGCCTCAGCATTGCAACAGCCAGCCTCGGTGAGAACCTCCATGGTGTGCTCACCAAAGCCTCTACTCTACTGTCTGCTTCAGGCGCATGAACAATGATCAAGCGGGAATATTGTAGGTGCTCAGTTCGGTCGGCTCTTCCCTGGGCCAGCTGCCTGGTGGACGTCGGGGTGATCCGGTCGGCCGATCACCGATCCAAGCCACCTGCGTCTGTCCGTGCATCTGCATCGTCATGCGCCATGCGCCTCACTTGCGAATGGCCTACCCAAAGCCTGATTCGCTACGCGATTTTCATCACAGGGTGAGGCACGACGTGCTGATCAACTCCCATGTCAGACAGGCTGCGCCTGGCGCAGTCCCAAAGGACTCCCGAGCTCGTCGCGGACCACCAAAGCCTGGTCGTTGGACTTGTCGCAACATGCAGCTTTGAAACCCAACGTTACCAACGTTATCTCACGTCGCCTGAGCAGACTCTGTGTCAAACACTTTGGCCATGTCGGCCACCGCCCCCGCAGGGACCTGTCAGGAAGCCACGATTTCTGCGAGATGGATTGCCACAGAGGGGCGGGCAGTATCAACCGTGGAAACTCGGACAGCTGATTACATAACTGATTTCTGCCAATTGCCCTGCTTGCCCCACTGCCTCCAGTCTCACTTGGTCACCGGTAGAGCTAATTAATTCACTTGGTGCCTCACTTGCCCTGATGTAGTGAGGCCCGGGCCCCCCGGCACGGCTGGAAGCGTAGGGGGTGGCTCTGTTCTGCGAGAGTACTAGGTCTGCCTCAAGTTCAATTCGGGGGGCTCGACTGTTGTTGTTTCTACGACAACGACGACGACAACTGCTGCTACTGTTCTTTGTTGCTGGGGGGCGGGAAGTAAACAAGGAAGGACGGAAGGAAAGAGGAAAGCAAGGAAGTCGCTGTGGTAAAAAAACATTGCACCCAGCTTCAACCACACCAACCCACGCTTACTCAAACAAAGGTTTTGCCGGCTGGGGCGCGGTCGCCAAGAGAAGTGGTTGCCAAACCTTAAAGCCTTAAACTGGGCTAAACGGAAATGCTGGTTGCCAAACCCTAAACCATGGAAAGAGATATTAGTTGCCAAGCCCCTGTTGGCCAAACCCTGAAACATGATGTTGGTTGCTAAACCCTAAACCCTGAAAGGACATGTTTGCTCCGAACACATGTTGGTTGCCAAATCCATTCTGTTTTACGCGGCTTGACCACGTTAAATTTCTGACCAGAATGTACAACTTTTCACCTGAGGTGAGATGAAAAATACCCAGTGAATGATGATGATCTACGAAGTCCTTCCCTTCTCTGCCCGCACAAGTGACTGGTATAACAAAGTGCTGTTGAGAGGCTGGAATATACGGTCAAAGTTGCCTCGGGTTTGCAGGTTTATTGTCATGCTCGTGCAAAGAGCGGGTCAACCTCCTTTTACCTCCGGGAAGACGGGTCTCCTCATCCTAAGGTCAGGGGGCCAGTGGACTGTGGCAAAGTGCACCTCGAAAGGCCAGTATTACCCGACAAACTACCGGTGCCAGGAATAACAGCTCGGAGGGTTGTGCACTACCCTACGGGCCATACAACAACTCGCTATTTTGTCTTTCACGTCTGCAGACGTCGATTTTGAGCTATCACTTTGAATGACTTGAGCCATTGCACCATTGCATTCACATCCGGAGGCTCGTCAACTACATTCAGAACTGAACCTGTGCTTGCCAGGCGAACGCGTGCCTAGTTCACATCCACATACACAGGACGATCAGCACAGCATATATGTTTGCCATCACTCCTTNATGGCGGAATATACAGTCGTCGGTCGTCCATACATGTCGTCGATCCTTTCGTCCTGTGATATACAATTTCTCATCCTGTATACTCTCCTTTTATACATCCTTGGTATACATCCTTCCTTGCGCCAGTCAGTCGTCGTCTATGCAGGTATACAGTATACAATCCTATTCCTTCCTCATATACTCCTGATATGCATCCTTCCCTCCTGCACGTCTGCATACTTGCAGGCCCCAGCCAGGATTAAAACGTCCCATGTTGGCCTGACAAGCTGAAAAGGTGTGCAAAACACCCCCACCTTTTATGGGAAGGGCCACCTTTCCAGAACCATGACTTGTGCAGCTGTTCAGCACTCCTACCTACTCGCCGGTGTGTGGCCCAACAAGGCTCACTTTCTCTACAGCAGCTAGTGGCCGCTATGCCTGTCTCAGAACGTCTCTGCAGCCGCGATGATTATAGTCATTCTCAAGGCGCGGGCGCTGCTGTCCATGGCGCTGCAGAAATCATTCTTCGTCCACTGCTAACCTCGCTCTTTAGCGAGGAGTTCGCCAAATCTTGGTCGCGAGACGGTCTTGCAGTGCCAGTCGTTCGCAGGCCTTCACGGAGTCTCGGTGCCAACGAAGCACGCTCACCATAGCGCGCCACGGTCGGCAGAGCCTTGCCAGGAGTGAAACTGAGCCTCCCTGACAGGATCTTCGATCTTGTCAGGAAACTTGGCTTTGACTCCCAGGCTGGAGCGCTTGAGGGACGTCCCTCTCCCGTCGTTGCACTGGGTTCCTGCCACGGGCTTAAGGTTGCCTTTGCGCTTGCCAATCTTTTTGACGCCCTTGTGAGTGCAGTTCTTGGTGAAGTACGTCGTGCCTCAGTTGCAAGTTCTGCACAGGAGCACAGTAGGCCTGGGCGCCGTCCGTGTGGACGGCTAGCACCAGTTCCCAAGCAGCGCTTGTGGAGTTCCCTCACAGTGGGTCGGCTGTTGCACCACTAAGCATGGGTCACAGATGATTGACGCAGCCAACGCCAGGGCTGTAAAGGCAGCTCCTCGGGGTCGTTGGTTGTATTGCGTGTCATAATGGCGCTTTCTATCACCAAGTTTGTCCAGGACGACAGCCTGTGCAATGTTGCCCTCGTCGCTGATGCCAGCCCCCCTGGTCGCCGACCAACTCCTTCCCGATATCTCCGTAGGCAGCGTCCAGATATTCGTCACGTTCTCATCCTCGATACCATCCTCATAGTTCTGCTTTTAGCCCTCCATTTCCATATGCTTATTGTCTGGTCCGTTCATTGGCCTCCTATGCAATACAATGTTTCCAACGCCAACATAACTTCCTTACTGTCCTCAACCTTCCGTTTATGCGATACCTCCTCCTGGCTCGCGGTATGTGGTTCTAGTGGTGGCTGGCCCATCCACCTCTCTTCTATACGTGCTATCTGCGTATTATACACCTCGTATTGATCAATCTCAGTATACGGTAGTATTCCTTCTAACGCTAGCTTAGGCACAACCGTCCTTCTTCTTTCGCTTTCGGAATCGACTCCTTCCCGATATACGTTACCGGGGTTATCACCTTCATGTACTGACATGTCCTTCATCGACAAACTGACTGATCTCGTCGTCCACGTTCCTAATCGCTAACTGTCCGCCTGGTATACTGCGCACTATACTACTATCGAGTAAAGTCGGCTATATCGTCCTCGTCCATGCGATCCATCGCTCCTCTTGCCCAGCCGGAAAATCTGCAAGGCTCTTAACCTGTTTTACACGGCTCGACCACGTTAAATTTCTGACCAGAATATACAACTGTCCACCTGAAGTGAGATGAAATATTCCCAGTGAATGATGAAGATATACGAAGTCCTTCCCTTCTCAGCCCGCACAAGTGATTGGTATAACAGGGCGGTGTTGAGAGGTTGGAATATACTGTCAAAGTTGCCTCGGGTTTGCAGGTTTCTTGTCACGCTCGTGCAAAGAGCGGGTCAACTTGGGTCAACCCCCGCTTACGTCCGGGAAGACGGGTCTCCTTATTGACCTGTAAGGTCAGGGGGCCAGTGGACTGTGGCAAAGTGCACCTCGAAAGGCCAGTATTACCCGACAAGCTACCGGCGCCAGGAATAACAGCTCGGCGGGTTGTGCACTACGCTACGGGCCATACAACAACTCGCTATTTTGTCTTTCACGTCTGCAGACGTCGATCTTGAGCCATCACTCTGAACCGGAGGCTCGTCAACTACATTCAGAACTGAACCTGTGCTTGCCAGGCGAACGCGTGCCTAGTTCACATCCACATACACAGGACGATCAGCACAGCATATATGTTTGCCATCACTCCTTNCCGGAGGCTCGTCAACTACATTCAGAACTGAACCTGTGCTTGCCAGGCGAACGCGTGCCTAGTTCACATCCACATACACAGGACGATCAGCACAGCATATATGTTTGCCATCACTCCTTGTGTCATCGCCAAAATGGCGGAATATACAGTCGTCGGTCGTCCATACATGTCGTCGATCCTTTCGTCCTGTGATATACAATTTCTCATCCTGTATACTCTCCTTTTATACATCCTTGGTATACATCCTTCCTTNATGGCGGAATATACAGTCGTCGGTCGTCCATACATGTCGTCGATCCTTTCGTCCTGTGATATACAATTTCTCATCCTGTATACTCTCCTTTTATACATCCTTGGTATACATCCTTCCTTCGTCAGTCAGTCGTCGTCTATGCAGGTATACAATCCTATTCCTTCCTCATATACTCCTGATATGCATCCTTCCCTCCTGCACGTCTGCATACCTTGCAGGCCCTAGCCAGGATTACAACGTCCCATGCTGGCCTGACAAGCTGAAAAGGTGTGCAAAACACATTCAAATCTCAAACCGTGAACGCAAACACTAAACCGTAGGAGGAGATTTTGATTGACAGACCCTAGACGGAGATGCAGGTTGCCCAACCCTACATCCGGGGTTCTGTGGCCGAGCAAGGATATCTACTGTAGTATATATAGATACAGTAGGCAGCCGCCCCTACAAGTTTGGGATGGGCCCGGCCGCGGCCCTGGTACAGAGGTTTAGCCTAGCTTCAGAACCGACAAACAGGCATGTAGGCCTGGAGTAGGATCGATATGGGATCGAAGTATGCGGGTCTATGGGAAATGGGATACGGTATCGTGTACGGATCTACGGGCGTCTGGGGTAGGCGGCTACTTTCTTTTTTGGAACTTTCGGTGGAAGGGATTGGTATCTGCCTCAGGGTCAGAAGGCCGGGCTCTCCTCAGACCCAATGCAACACGCTTGGGAGCCGTGAAGGAGGGGTTGATTTTGCGAAAGGAAGCCGGCCGCCCGTGGGGACTACAGGGCTGGGCTGGGGTTGGGTGGCTGGGGGCTGCAAGCGGGGCAAGTCAGGCAAGTGAGGCAAGCGGGGCAATTGGTAGGAGTAAGTCTGTAAGTGTTTCCAGAGCGCCTTCCTTTCGCTCAGGGCAGCGAGCAGCTCATCGCGGCGCCATCTGGCAACAGTCTCCCCGAGGGCAGCATGGAGCTCCTGACGGGTTCGACCAGATCTGACTTTACTCAACTTGGAATCGGAACCAATCACCATGCAAGCAGTGGTACCTACGCCTCCTTCTTCGATGCATCTAGCTTCGAGGCACTGCCATTAGACGCTAGTCACATCTAGTCACGATCGGATTTCACAGCCTCCTGCATTCTAGGATGCTGTGCAAACGCAAGCATGTGAAGGCGGTTTGGGATGGGATACAGTAGACAACGGTGGCAGCATGGATACATTTTGCGACTGTGGCGCATGTGTGGCCTGGCGCCTGCGTTTGAACTGTGTCCATGCTCAGGGATGCTCAAATGATCTCAAATGTACAGTCGTGTCAGAAAAGCCGCTCTCAGCCTTGCGATTGATCACCCGGTCCACATTGCGAAGGTAGCGTGGGTCGGCCGCAAGATCTGGACGTCGCAGAACCTAATTACTAACCCCGACACTGACGTGCAGAAGAGCACTATAGCAGCAAAGTTGGCAAGCCGAAGGAATTTGCGTGGTGCTCCGGACTGCGCAGGTAAACCATGGTAAAGCAACCAATAGCGCGCTTGTCGATGTAGACTCTGCAGTCTGTATGCACTGGAAATGCACCGATTAGCAGGCCAAAGCAGTCTTTAGCAGGCTATGGCAGCGACTTCGCACAAGGCGGTGAATTGCGTGTCAGTTCCAACCTAAGCAGCGCAATCAACCCTGCGATGGGAAAAGGTGGTCAGAATCCAGCCTCGCTGAGTATCGAATGGCTAGATCAGGCCAGCTGAGTTCAAGTCTGCGAGGACCAGCGCTTCACCGTCCTGCCATGGTGTCGTTCTGACATGCTCTCTCCCGCAGCCGGAAAGCTTCATCCTGGTCGGAGAAAGCTGTCCCATAAGGGCAGATTGACGGATGATCCTGAGCGTAGATCAGACACATACAATATAAATGTGCGACATTCACCACTCCACTTCAAGCTTTGGGCCAGAGAAGAAACGCAACAATTGCACCACGGCACTGAACCCATCCTTTGCGGCACCTCTCCGGTAATCAGGTAGCCCGTGGCCTCGAATGCCAGGTACAAAGCATCCCATTGCACATGAGGGGGAGCCCAGTCTCTGGCCTGGTTGGCCAAAGAGGCAACTGCCGCTGCCATCAGAGAGACGTGCACATGCGCACCTTGACACGAAGGGACAACCTGTCTAAAGACAGATTGGTTTTGGCGCGCAGGCCAGGAACTGCACAACGAGCGGCAAAGCAGACAGGCGGCCTTCTCCAAAGCGTTCTCGATTGAACAATGCTAGCAGTATAGCCTGCGCTCGCGATAGCAACAACAATCAAGTTTTGCCAACAAGGAGCTTTACGCAGGGCATCGATCGCATTGCATCCGAATGTGTTCGGAGCCAAACAGCGAACTGATGCGCTGGAATTCAAGAATCCACCTCCTTGAGCTGATGCGCTGCCAGCAAATCCACGAGTGCCACAGGCATCTTCGTGGGACTTCCTCCCTGTGCTCCACACATTTCGTGACAAGGACTGGTGAAGAGAACGCAACATCTCAGAACTGTGAATACCTGCGATACACTATGCTATTTCATTCGTGGAATTGAAACCCTTGGCAGTGTACTCCGTGCACGATCTGATCTCCCCCGACCCATGGACCTTCCACTTGTCGGCTCGTTGTGGCATGCGCAATGCTTACAAGTACCAATGCACGTACCAATGCATCCGAGTTAGTTGGGCTTGGGCCAACATGACACATGCACATGCTGCTCGCACTCCTGCATCAACTTTACTCACGCTACTATCATAGAACCATCCTTTCAGATCAGGCTGTTTCATGCTGTTTCAGCATGCCAACATCTACCAGTATTTATTTGCAAGTGGAGCCTCATCATCTTCGGGCGTCTAAACACCAGCAGTATCGCATCCAATTCTCGCTTACATCATCTTGTTTTCCAGAATCGTTAACGACAATCAGTGACATGCCCATGGACCACCCCACATTCTATGGAACAAGCTCCACCCGATAGACACCCGGCAAGCTGAAGGACCACATGCTGGCACACATGCTCTTACAAGATACTCACAGCGCTGGCCAGCCCATCCCAAGATACAGCCCATTCCACGTTCCCTTTCCCGCAAGCTTAAGAGACACCGCGCTGCACGTTTGTCCAGCTTGCCACTGCATTGCTGAGCCAACTTGGTTCGAGTCTATCTTATCCGGGTCCAATCCGTCCAGTTGTTCCAACCAAGTGGTCTGGCAGCATAAAACCACCTTCTATGCGAGCCGACGAACTTTATGGAATGTTCGCAGCGAAGTGCAGCACTCGTCTAGCCCGTGAGCTTGATATTCCTCGCACTTCAAGCAGAGCCTCCCAAAGCCTCGATAGCCTCAGAGCCAAGTGACCTGGTGTGCAGCAGCGCCATTCATGAAGGTGAAGCCTGACTCTGCCTTGCAGGGGCCAAGTCGGTACTGCGGAACTCAGCCCGGCCACTGTGCAGCCTTTCAGGACCTGGATGACAGCATCGTAGCCAGTGCGGGGATCGTCTAAACCATAGCCGGTTATCTGGGCCTGCCAGGGCCATGTTAAGCATTACAGGAAAGCTCACCAAGAATCCAAACGGCACAGTGGGACGCAAAGTGCGGGGATAGCATGCGATGAACTCATCCTCAAATTTGTCGTTGCCTAGCTTGTAGCATGTGCACTCGATAATGATGCCGAGCGTCATAGATGAGACGCGGTGCCTCAGCTTTGCAGTGCGCGTGAAACAGCTCGAGCGGAAACTAGGCACATGCGGCCAGACCGGCCTTGGCACGCAGTCGCGCAGCGTCCAGACCGAGCTTGACATCATCCCCGGGCTTGTAGGAGGCAATGACCTGGACACGGTGGACACGACACTGAGAAAGCAAAGAAGATGACCTCATCTGCCCTTTCGAAGTTCATCGTCCAACGTTCAGCAGACACACAGGCGCCAACTACCTCTTGATCTCCAAATCTCGGCCCGCTTCCCTCTGGATACCATGAGAAACCAAGTGCCCCGAGGCCTGGCGTGGTCTAGCGAAGCTAACAACGAAGCACGATATCAAGACGAGCTACCCGAAACCACTGTGCTTGCTTTTTGTTCTTCTCGTCGATGCCCCATTTTGTAGGCAATGACAAGGTGCAATACGCTGGAGTATTACTCAGCTTGTCTAGCTTGCAAGACCGAATCCTGGAAGGTTGTCATGCTTATCCATTCGAGCAATGCTCTCTAGACGTCTGAAACATTCTGAAAACACTAAGCTTAGCACAATGTCAATGAATGCTCTTCGTGATGTCTCTTAGTTCGAAATCTTATCTGCTCCGTCTCAGCGGGTGAGGACAATGTCGTCGATCTTCAGGATCATACGCACCTGGAGATCGCACTACAAGTCGTGGGAGGGAGGATGTCAGGGATCGGCGGTTGTCGAATCTGTGCAGCACTGCAGTTCAGCTCGGCGCAGTTTCCGTGGCCATGTTCATGGCACTCGTCGACACCAGCAACGGCTGCACCACATTCTCTTTGAACATATTGCTGATGCAGCTTTTCCTTATTTCAGACACTACCGTAGTTACGATGCACCAACGCAAGATCAACAGCACGAACCTTTTTCTGCAGTCCTAAACTAAGCATATTTCAGAGTGCATCTGCTCGACCTTCCCGCTTATCCGCTTTATTTTTTCACACCGACATACTCTTTCCAAGCGTCTTCACGTTGATCCCAGCGAACTTCTCACCGTTTGCGTGAGCGGCTCTAAGCTGCGTGACGATCTCCACGGGCTGCATCCCTGCATTTTCTGCAAGCGTGTAGGGAACCTTGGACTTTGGACTCGCAAAGATCAACTTTGACGCTTTCGGGATCAACGCAGAGACTGGGACTACGGAGCTTGACTGCAGTGACAGCCGAGACGTTCAGGTGCTTTTTCATGGCAGCGACGGCAGGTGCACAATGCGGCACATGTGCTTTTTGCAAGGAAAGCACGAGGCGTTTGACACACTTTCGCACCCAAACGCAAATCTGCTCGCAATACGTGCGGTCGTGTATGAGAACGAGACTACCGTAACAAAGGCAACGAACATGAAGGGATTCTCGAATGTCATTGGCCCGAGTCGGCTGCAGTATACTTTGCAGCACATCGATTGCCAGATGGACACAGACTCTGTTCATCTGATGTTCTTAGCTTCCAACTCTGCATGCTCCTGCCGTGTGTTCGCACTTTGCTTCTCCGTTGTAACCATTGTTTCGCAGGTTCGGCGCGGGGGGGTGTGGGCGGGAGGGCAATCTGTGGCCGCGGGGCAAGCTCTAGTGCTTCAGCATAGTGCTCGATGCAAACCTGCGTGATGCCACCCACCGTCCTTTTGGCGAGATGCTGTGGAATGCAGGAATTCGCTAGCCGCTAGCAGCATCGCCCTGGCCTGGCCCAGGCTTCCAGCTTCTGCGCCACCTCCATCTCGGGCGCCGCTCCACCGGCGATGAGCGCCTGCCCGGCGAGCTGCGAGGAGCGGTTTTCTGTTCTTCGCTTTCCGGAGACTTTAAGCAGAGCCAGCCTTCTTCTTCACAAGACTTCGCACCACGCAGAGTGCATCGTGGATTGATCTGCCGGCGCATCTTGACTCTTCACACGGCGGATCTCTCTTGAGGACACGATGCACTACGCCAAACCTGTGCTTACATAAACCATCGATTCGATAGCAACGCGAGCCTTTCTGTCTCATCCAGCAGCATTTGGTTGGATGCACGGACCAGCACAGACACACAACCACCCTGCAGGACCATGATCACACATCACATCATGCGGAATATCATCGAATGCTCTGACTGCTTGGCTGCGGTGCACGCCTTGGAAGTCTGCAGGCCGGTGAAGCGAACGATGCTGCCCAACCTGAGCTGCCACAATATGAAGAACGGATGGAGCATTGGTGAGGTGATCGAGATCTCGGGAGAGATGACGGGTGGAGGGCGTGCTTTCTTTGCAGTTGGAGTACGTCAATGTGAACGCACAACTACAGCACCAAGGAGCTCTGTGCCCAAATTCTCCTCGTGAACAAGGTTGGCCTGCGCGAGGGTTGCACTTGACAATGGCAATGACAATCCTCCTTTTTGCTCAACTGCAAAGAAGGACTTCCTGCTCGGTGCGAACCTTCGCCAGCTTGTCCGGTGTAAAGGTGTCGAGCGTTGCCGCAGCCTTCAGTCGATCCAGTGAGGTTCCTTTCCCCCTAACTTTGCCAGCGAAGCCAAACCCTTCAACATGCCCTCAGACCGAATTTGAACGAATATCCGCACAAGTTTGGCTTCTGACGCTGCAAGACTGTGACTGGTTCTCCGGGGAAGAATGGCTGGATGGCTGGCGGGCGGGCGGGCGTCATCTTGGCATTGCTCAAACACTACAGCCTGGCTTTGCCTATCTGCATCAATCTGGCCTCTACACCCAAAATTTTGGAGATAAACTCGATGTCCTCTCGCTCAATGTCCTTGACAACCATGATCTTGGCCTCGCAGGACAAGAAGCGTCAACGCTTTGGGCAGGTTCGGCCCGTTTCTCGCCTTGGCACAAAAGTCCAATGAGAGGTCTGTGACGGCATCTCGCAAAATGGACTTTTGAACGAGCAAGACATTGCAGCCAGTTTTGGCGACTTGCTTCACCATCTTGGCCTCGGGTCTGCTTCTGCTGGCTTGCTCCAATGCCCGCCCCAGGATCAAAATTCGCAATCCCCGGAAGCCGAGATCTCAGCCAGCAGTGTTCTCTCCTCTCGCAGCAAGCGATCCATCTGCGCATAGTCGCGGACCTGCCAGAAGGGTGCCATGTCATGAGATTAATTCCAACCCGAAGTTGCCATCCTGACTTTGCCAGGATGCGATGACATGCCCTCGGCCTGAATGTTGCTCTCCATGTCTGTCTTTGGGGCCGAGAGGCAGAACTGGATCAGCCCGATCTTGGCGTCCTACAGCAGGCCAGTCCAAGGGGCGCGTGCTCTGACAGTCTGCTCTGCCCTGTCCTGCACTCTCGTGGGGCCCCCGGCAGACCTGGACCTCTGAACTTTCAAGCAAAGAGCGAGGTCATCGAGGCTCGTTATCCGAGGGTCGCGCGCTTTCTGGGAAAGGACAAGGCCTTCGACCAACTCGGTGTCGTCCGTGGTTGCCCCCAGCCTGCAGAAGGAAACTTAGTGGAGTGACTAAGCACAGAGAGCATCACTGTATAACTGACATGACTTGGCAGCTGCCAGGCAACTTCTTCACCAGTCTGATGTCGTTGAGGTCAACGTTTGTTGCCGACTTCGGGTCTGTCACCTGTACCATTGCACACATCAGAAAGACCCAGCTGTTTGCAGCCATGTTGAAGCTTCGGATCGGTCTGCGGGCACCTTCAACACCGCATCGACTGCGATCGGCGCTAAGGTTTCGGACTCCTGGGAGACAACCTGCACTGCACTGCACATATTTCCGGACTTGAAGAGCTGCTTCATTTTTTCAATGCACGGCGCAGATCAGTGCAGCTTATCCGCGATCCAGCTCGCGCAGATGCTCTGTAAAACCCTTCCACAGTGGTCCCGGAGTCGCTCATGTGTTGGCATCCAGCAATCCAATAAATCAGCCGCTACTGAATCCTTCTATGCAACCCTACAGTGTGCGATGAAGCCCTGTGAAGCCCACGGTGCCTTCGAATTCAGCGAGGTGATGGCGGCCTGGAGAATTTGCTCCCGGTCGGCCAAATCCTGGGAAGGGGGGCTGAACAAATGGGGCTCCACGATGCTCCACGTTCATCCCTGCTGCTCTTACGGTACGGGCTGTCACGAGTACCGAGCTTGATCCTTTTCCAAACGCAGCAAAGCACTTTTCAACTGGAGGTCGACCAGGTAATCCTCTAGTTAACCCATTATGAATCCAATTGCACTCCAATCCGCAACTGGCTGCGCAACGGCATCGAGGACCTCCTCGGCCTGTCAGCTCAGATCAGTAGCTCCGAATCCTTGATATGTATGCTCTGAACATCTGACCCCCCGAATGCTACTGCCTACCGGATCGAACGACGACGCAACACCTCCCCAAGTCCTCCCTGGAGACCCGATGCCTTGTGGGCTGCCTGCAGAAATGCCTCGACCAGGAGCAAGCTTTCGCAGAGACAACAGACAAAAACTGCCGACGTTTTGGCCAAACAGCAACATCCACAAGCTGTGCCTCGGTGATCGTCTGCGGATGAATTCCCTTCTTGAGCCTCAGTTGTCTGGGACTGACCGAGACTGCGATGAATGTCCACGTCAACTCAGGTCCGAACAGCCGCTCTGCTGCACCGAGCAAAGCTCCAGCAATGACGACCACGGAGGTAGTGCCATCGCCAGCCTCGATGTCCTGAGACAGGCGGATTCCACACCCCAGCCCCAGCTGCAGAGGTTTCAAGTTTCAACACTCGCAGTCACTCGCTCCTGCGCTTTGGACAGCTCGGCCATCATCTTTGCAGTTGGGTGTTGCAGCTTCAGCTTCCTAGCAATGGCAAGCGTAGCTTAAGTGATCTTAAGTGCTGCATGGTGGACTTCAAAATTGCCATCAGTCAATCAAGTCGCGACAAGATGGTGGCACCGTCGTTTGAGATCAGCACCTCGCCTGAGCAGCAGTCGCAGTGGAAAAGCAAAGCAAAGCAAAATCAAGAACACTTAGTATCCATGGAGGCACACTCGTCGGGCCAGTTTTGATTCAGGCACGTGTGTAGCAGACGATGCATGCGTTTCGGCCCTCTGTACTTCGTCACCCACCCAATATACGTGCCTTTCGGCTCCTGGATCATCTTGTCCATGCCCCGAGGTCCAAGCGAGGTCCTGCACAAGATGCACTGCCCAAGCTGAAGGCAAAAGCCGCTGGAGCTCTGCGCGGTGCCTCACGGTGTCCGACACTGCCTTCGCGGCCAAGATGTTTGCCAAACGCACATCTTGCCTCGGGCACCAGCACTCATCCAAAATCTTCACTGTCGTCCATATTCGCACGCCCGCTCCCGTGAGCACACCATCGTTCGTTGAGGCTTGGACCCTTTCTCATCGTTGGCCTGGCGAGTCGCTGACCGCAACATTGCGAAGCTTGAGTGGAGCTGCTGGCCTTTTGCCTCCCCTCGCCGGCAGGCGCGGTCATGGCGGCCCCCTCGCTACGACCGGCACTGAGTCTTGCAGCTGCGGTGAGGTCGAGGCTCGGGAGCCCTCAGGAGGGTCGACTCAAGGGCTTTGAACGCATTGGCTGGGATGCCTGGATGCCTCAGCCTCTGTTCTGCACTCCCTCCATCTCTCGCTCTCGTAGAAAATTCAGAGGAAATTCAGGTGTTCCAGTCCTGTTGTCCAAGCATTGCGCTTTGGGTGTGGCGCCGTAGTGTGCCGAAAAAACCCTCTCAAAATAGTGCAAGATGCATTGCGCTGAGCCGCCTGCAATGTCTGACGAGATGGCCAAGCGCCTGTGGCAGTTCAAAGATCTGGGGCTTCGAGGCAGTTCGAGGAGCCGGCACCTGCAGAGGTCTCGGCCGCGGTCTGTGGATGCATCTACGGCCAGGGATCGCTTGCCCAGGTTACAGCCTTGTGAAAGCGCGAAGCTGTGAGATTCAAACCAAGCACCATCCTGTCATCCTGCAACAGCACTCAACCAAGCTATCGCAAATCAGTGGCCGAGGCACAAGAGAAGTAGCTTGTCGCTTGCCGGGGGTTGTCTCCTCGCAGTCGCCATGACCGCGTCACGTCTCCACCAGTCCTGCTTCTGCGCAGCGTCCAGGAGGCGATTCAGAAGGGTTTCGTGAGAAGTTCCCTTACATCACAGAAGGGTAATCGTCGTCCACCATATCAGGACATCAGGACCCATCTAGAAGTGATGCTCGGAGCCGGGCTTGCGGTTTTCAACCTCAGAATACGTCAGATGTGAAGCCGGGCTCTTGCCCTTTTGCCGCCCGCCTTCACAACATCCGCACCTAGTTCAGCGAGGAACTGACCGACAGAAGGACCGGCAAGCACCTGCAGAATTAACCGCAGGCTCTTGGAAGCAGCCACCGCGTCTGCTGTTGGATGCTACCTTGTCGAGGCCAACATACATTCCACCAAGTTTCGGGCACTGGCGAGCTCCAGCACACGGATGCCTGCAACATTCTTGGGCATGTGGGCCAAAACTCAAGAATCACCGAAGAATCCGTAAGGTTGGTGTTTTGATGTGTTTTGAGAATTCGACTCTGACGATTCTGTCGCAAGACCCCCCGACTTGGCATTGACTTTGCCGGGCGCTGGTGCTTTTCCACGCTCTTGATGTCATTGTGCTGCGTCTTCTTTTGCTGCCGCCGCTAGCGGTTCTGTTGTCTGGCCTATGGCTCCAGTATGGGAAACCTTAGTTGGTTTGACTGAGAGTGATCCGCAGCCCAGCAGGCACAAGTGCACTGTTGCACTCGCAAGCTCAGCACAGCCGGCACAGAGAGTCTTCAATGAAGTCAGTGCCGAAAGCTTCGAACAAATCCTTCCTACGATCCTACGAACACACGGTGGGCTCCTGCCAGGGCTGGTGCTGCGAGGGTTCGCGTGCCCGAAAAACTTCTGGTGGAGCGCAGTGTGCGAAGACCTGAACACAGTTGAAAGCGCAACACCCAAGTCCAGACATGGAGAGCTTTAGGCTGCCCGCGAGCGAGATCCATGGCGAGATCCAATGCGCGCTACATGTGCATGACGATTACATCGCAGAGCTAGCCCACACGGACTGTGTGCTCCCTCGCCGTAGCATGTGTATGCATGCAGTAGATCCTTATATATATGTATATATGCACACACACGCATGGAAAGATTTACACACGTGTCAAGTACATCGGGAGAAAGAGTTCAATAAATGAACAAATACAGTCTTAGTTGTTCCAGTTGATTATTCTGCTTTGTAGCTCGTTAATTAGTTAGTTCGTTCGTAAGTATTAGGACTCGTGTTCGTACTAGTGTTACTGTTCGTACTAGTATTTGTATTGGTAGTTTGTGCGTATCTGGATATGTACAGTATATGTATATGTACAGGTATATGCATCTGCAGTTGTATGCATATGTTCATGCTTTCGTGTCTCTATCTGCGTACATCTGCATGCGTATGTGCGTGTGTATGTACATATGTATATACATGTGTGTATCTCCGCACCATGGATGGATGGATGGATGGATGGATGGATGGATGGATGGATGAATGGATGAATGGATGAATGGATGAATGGATGCATGCATGGATGGATGGATGGATGTAGGTGCGTATGTATGTGTGTATGTTTATATGCGTGTATGTGCGTATGTAAATGATAGTAACTACTCAGTATACATACATATGTACACAAAAAGGTACACTCACCGATGCGTGATCGCCATGTGCAAGTAGTGTGTCTCCAATGTTGCAATGCAACAGCATGACTCTAGGCTCCGCTACAACCTGCAGCTAGCCAGCAACAGCACAGACGACATGGACCCGGACATGCATGCCAATGGGATTGAAATGAAGCAAGACCACTGCTAAACTTCCAGGTCACATATGGCCATGTCGGCAGCATGCGAGAGAGGCACCAGTTGTCGCCGATTCCGGACTCCCTGAAGCATCAGGGTGCGCACAGCTCTATAGCTGCATTGCAGCCAACTTGAGAACCAAGAGGGGCAACCACAAAGACATCTGTATCGCAAGCCAGTTCTTGAGGAACATGGTGGACTCCCAACTCGGCTTGCAGCACAAGGCGGATTTGGGTGGCCTTGCCATCAACGGCTCGTGCAGCCCTTGCACCTGACCGGACAAATGGACAAACCACGTAACATGAAAGAAGCACTCGGTTAAAGAAACTGCGCACAGTGCGGTGTTGTGTAGCATTCTCCATCACTTTGCCACTGTCTCCGTGGTGCTGTCTGCACATCATTACCCAGCCTCCGTTCCCGGAGAGTCCGGATCCGACTCAGAGTCAACCGTGAGCTCCTGCACACTGGAAGGAAGCCCAGATCGCCAATACGCGGAAACAACTTGATCAGAAGATCAGATAGTGTGATCAGACGTGCAGCCGTTCGACATATCCAGATTGACCTCTGTTCTGCTTTGCGAATGCCGACAAATTGCTACCAGTAGCCTCTGGTATGTCGCTGCGAAAACAAAACAGGGTGAAGGCAAGCGGGCGCGGAAAGATTGCCCCATGATGCTGACAGAAGATCCTGGCTGTCTTGCGGGTTTGGGCTGCTGCGTGTCTTCCCGCCTGTTGTAGTCTACGGCGGTCTTCAAATCACCCCGCAGCAAAGGCTCATATTCCGCACAGACAAGCAACAGCAGCTGCAGACATTACTCACATGTCAAGTCCTCTGGGAAGTCAGAGGTCGAACTGGCACTTTCGTTGCAGGTCAGAGTACATGCCAGGTCTCACTCAACTTGACCATCGCTGCGGCTACATCATGCAAATGTGCCGGCGGCACATCGGGATGAGGCACGCTATCACCACAACTGGCGCGGAAGAGAGAGTGGCTCAATGCAGGTCAGTCCAACATCATCAGCGCCAAATCAAGTGACTCTGCAGAGCCTGTTGGCAGCCACTCAGAGCAAAGCGCAAGCAGCAGGTCAACTCCCGTGGACCTGTGGAGACTCAGCGCTCTCGGCGTTCACACGAGTCGCGACTCTGAGACGTCTGCGGGGCAGCCATGGAGCTTCCCCAGCCTCAGTTACAGAAGATGAAGTCGGGTCCAAGTGCCCTTTTTCAGGCCTCCAGGGCTCTCACCGAGCAGGCAGACCGCTCTGACCAGAAAGAGTGCCGGGCAGAACACCTCAGCCAATCTTCACCGCTGCTCACGTTTGTTGTTTGTCTTGTTTGACAAGTTGCGGAGACGACGCCCACTCTGGTGATGAGCATTCGCCTTGCCGAACCACGAAAGCATACTGTGCCGGCTCAAGAAGTCATGCTCACGCGGATGATCCGGCAATCACTGCTTCACACGTTTCAAGCCGCGCGTGTCTCTCTGTGCATTAATGAATGTCTGCTGCATGCACTGGTCGAGGGCACTGGTCTCCCCAAATCTACTTCGCAACATGTATGGACCAGTCTCAGATGTGTGCATGCCCGCTAGGAAGCCTACGTGACGATGAGCAGATTCATGGCAGCAGTGGTTGCAACGCTCTAACAAGTAACGAATACAGTGCAAAGGAACATGGATTCGGGATGATTGGGGTGTGAAGATGTGTGAAGCCACATGTGCCACAACTTGCAGCCACTTCCACAATGCCCTGCTCAGCTCGTGCGAAACTGCCGAATTGCCGCAGATCTCTGCCCGATCCTCAGAGTTTCGTGCTTTGTGGCGAGATATTGCATGAAACCAGTGCCACTCCAATCGTCTACTTACGAACCTCCACCCAAAGGAAACGAACGCCAACTGTGTTTGGTCTTGGTCGTGGACCTGTGCGTGGTGGCGCTACAAGCCGTTTGTCGGAATCTTTCACTAACAGGAAAGATCCTGCACTAAGCTGCGTCTCCTTTGCTGCTCCCTCCTTGGCAATTCTCAAGGAGCCATCAAGGACATGCAGTATGCCAGGACCATTGATGCCGACGGTGCAGGGCAGGGCGTCACCACGGTCTGGCAGTGCTAGAACTCGGCTTCTCAACCTGGATGTGCAAATACCCACGAACTCACTGGCCTCCATGGCTTCCAGGGGTGCCTGGAGTGCAGGCAGCTGAAAATTCCGATTTGGCGCTTGAGCCGACCTAGTCATGTCCACCTCGACAGCTACCACGCTTGGAGTCTGCGAGCTCGGGGTCCTTTCGTACACGACCCGCTCGTTGCGCCATGCCTGGAGTGGTGGCATTCGGCAGCGCTTTGGTAGTGGCCTCTTTGATGGTGACGGCTTCCAGCTCTTGAAAATGATGGCAGGGATTTGTGTCAGTGCTGGCACCCGCAAGAGTCCTCTCTGTCTCATGCTTGGCTGGAGAGTGTTGGGCCTCTCTGTCTGTCGGCGGGGCTTGACCCCTGCTTTCTTCCCTTTTGTTACACCTTTCTTCTCCGACGGCTTCCCACCTGGACCAGAGGAACGTGCTTGCTCCAGGACGCTGACAAAGCTGCAGCGATTGGGCAAGTCTTGCCGCAGCTCCGGAAGTTTCCGCTTCCCAGAAGGAGGCTCGGGCCCTTTGTAAGCTCCAAGGGCTCGCAAGGCTCGTGCTGGTCGTGGAAGCGGGCTAGGTGTCTCAGGAGGCAAACCCTTCAATCGCAGGCTCCGCCTCGGAGTCGTCGGAGCATCCGAAGGTCCCTTCGTTTTGCTTCGTAGCCTCTTTGTCACCGAAGTTGCTTGCAGATCTTCTAATAAAGCTCTGCTGCTGCATGGTGCTACCACATCGCTTGGGTCAGACACGGGCAATGCAGATGTGTCAGCAGGTTCGCGCGGCGATGCTTCGACGTCACCAATTCCTGCTCCGCCTTTGCAAGTGATCGAGCTGGTGGCCTGGATCGCCTGGATCCCCGAGCGTCCGAGAGGAGACTTTGCCTCTGCTACGCTCGATGCCGGGAGGGCATCAAGAGTCTCAAGAACTGCAGGACTTCCTGAGGAATCTGCACTGTGCTGCCCATCCCTTGCTTCGGCTTGCAACCCGGAAGACTGCGACTTCCGGAACGAAGAGAACAGTGCTTCAGACAGTCTTGATGCCATGGACATGCTCAGCGACGGAGCAAGGCCGGCCCGAACCATGGCCACACTACAGGAGCACTACTAGAGACTGTTGCAACGAGGTGACCGCAAAACAATCGCACGCGTTCGAATGCTTCTGCTGCGGGCTTGAAGAATCCGACACCAAGGGCTCCGCACAGGAGGGTCTTTTCGACAAATCTCAGCGAGCTGCGTCACGACCTGAAATTGCGCTGATGGCTCTTGGCACCGCGACTGCTATCAGCTGCTATCAGCGTCAACGGACAAGAAAAATCGACTGCAGAAGCACAGTGGAAGTATCAGGCGCGCGGCCATCATCCCGTAGTACAGCATTGACCATGCCAGCGTGACCTCCAAGTTCTGAAATTCTGTATGGCACAGAGCATGCAAGCAGAATCTTTTTCTATGGCGAATGGAGCACAATGATACACTATTGTGTACATTGGAAAGAATCGATGCCAAATGTTTGCATGTAAAATGCAAAACGATTCTGATCATCGAACGCGAGTCCCGTACAGAAAGAAACCCGCAAACCACGGGTCACGCGGTATCTGGGTGATACTCCCACGTAAACCCAATGGGCTCGAAGCAGCGAAAGCCACCGCGAGCACAGCCACACTCCCGTCGTAGAAGAATAGGGTGGGCAGGGTGGGAGAAGAAGCTGATGAGCTGGTCTCCCCTGGATGACACAGCTTAAACCAAGGCTTCGGAATGATGCATGCTGTACCTCAAGAATAGACCCTTGTAGACCCAAACCAACCAGGCCATGCTACAGAAGGCAATCAAGCTGCTGCGCCCCATGCACTCCCTCGTGCAGCAGCTTGGCGCGGCACGTAGAGGAAGCCGATGATGCACGAAAGATATGCTCGGAGGTGGTGATACCTTGAAGGTGCCATGCACGCACCAAGGACCTAGCAGACATGCTTGGAGACTGAGCGCCCGACGCACACAGCAAATACGTGCAAACAGCGACGGCCACCACCTCTGCAAAACTCTCGTCGGTCATCACCACAAATCTTTTGTAACAGTCCCGGTGCAAACCGTCGAAAGAAGCAGCCGAGGGTCCGGCTAGAAAGTAGCATGCAATATTGACGCACACCTAAGGAGCTGCAGCGGATGGTCGGGGTAGTTTCCAGGGCTTGCCGGTGTCTTTCAGGCATGGCACGAAAGGCCGGCTGCTGCCAAAGAAACCGGGACCATTTATCGACTGAGAAGCGACTCGCTCCACTACTCTGACCGTTGGGTCCTGACCACCAGGCAGTCCAACAGCGGAAGTGGAACCACGTTGATGGCGTAGTGGAGCTTGAGGCACGTGCATGTAGGTTCCAGTCTGCTTAGGCTGGTCCTCTGGCCACTACTTATTGGAAGTGCAAGCGCCTGTGCGAAAAACGAGACGACTATAGAGAAAGCCTGAGTGGCTTCACTTGGCTTCTTTCAGAGACACAGAAAGCTTCGTGGTAAGGCCAGCACGGACAGATACACCACTGTCGGACATAGAGAGATTAAGTCCCATAGCCACCTCATGTCAACATCACCGAGCCGCGGACCCGCACAACAAACCTTTATTTTTACAAAGCAATCGTCAGCCAAAGCTGAGTGGGTCGACTGCATCTGGGTCGGACCCAGCTGTTGTAGCAGATCTGTCAAACGTCCTTCCTGCACACTGCCGCCACACTCTCCTTCACTTCATACACTTTCTGCACTTCAGGTCACAACATTGGTGACTCGAATGCTGACGATCCCGGTTCTCGATCTCCAAGAACAAGCTGAAACCTGATGTCAAGCGTATTGGCACTCCCAAGCGAAGAAAAGCCCAGAAAGGCAGGTTTCAGCGGCTCAGGTTCCGGCAACGCACAGCATTGGCGATGCAAAGGCCGAGCGCCAACTGTCGCCGACTCCTCCTCGGAAGGCGGAAGGACCCAGGAAGCGGGGGAAAAACAAATCTCAGATTCGTATGATTCGTGGGCTCTGGCATTCCCGGCAGCATGGCACGTCTTGTGGCCGAAGCTCCGGAGGTCGACCTGCCCCCAAGCCACACCATGCCACACCTATCCGCTCTCCCTGTGCCCTACGCACGCCAAGCCATTTCAGCCAGCCT
The DNA here is from genome assembly GCA_003297005.1 of Symbiodinium sp. clade A Y106. Taxonomy (NCBI): domain Eukaryota; class Dinophyceae; order Suessiales; family Symbiodiniaceae; genus Symbiodinium; species Symbiodinium sp. clade A. The sequence continues at coordinate 18,879 of BGNK01003429.1, read as the reverse complement.
GGGTCTCTTCGGAATCCTTGGCTGACGACTCTATCTATGCCGCGGATCAGACTCGCGAACACACACACACGAGGACTCGGGATGGCGCAGAAGCACGCCGGCGATTCCAGCGGCTGCATAGAGCAGGAAGCACGCCTTTGCACAAGAGTGGCAAACATCGCTACATGGACAGCACAGTGCGAATCTCAGCTAGCTGCAAGAAAAGAATACTTCGTAATTTTGTGCAGCACCAAGGTTTTGACCCACTCCACGTGCAGCAACATTTGCCTGCTAGGCCAAGGGCGGATTCGGCACACCCATTTCCGCTTGTGTTGCAGACGGTGCCTGTCGTCGATCCAGACCGGCTCGCGTTGGAACCAGCCTCACACGTCGGGAAACTCTGCAACTGCCCCAAAGGACCCAGATTAGTGCACAGAAACTGCCTGTTGTGCTTGCCGGCAGGGAGACATCATGAGCCTGCAAACACACATGGACATACCTTACTAAACCAGGCCACGATTTCGTGACCAGCCCTGCAAACTGCAGTGCTGTTACTTCTCAACTTTGCAGAGTGCGCTATCGCTATGCGAAAGCGGGCACATCTGCAAAAGCTTGCCAGCATGCTTGACCATTGACAAGTTTTGGGTGTCGACCACGCTAGCCAGACACTAGCGATTCCTTGACCCCTCGACCTTTGAGACCTGTTCTGTTCTGCATACCTCACACACCACCAGCGGGAATGCCCCACACTCCGACTGCAGAGCAGGTGCCTCCGGCAAATCCATCAAGGCCGGCACTAAGAATCCCACGCAATGCTGTTACTTTCTGTCCTTCTAAGTCGGCTTTCCGGGCCCTCTCCTGGATGGTCCTGCTGTGATCTGTACCGTCCACAGTACGGCCACACCCCGGTGCTGTCTATGCATGGCTATCGCTTTGCAGTTGCCGACATGTCTGGGCAACATGCCTGTGTGTGCTTGCGGCTTGGCAACTTCGCGTCCGACGAGCTTGAACCCTGACGTGCCTTTGGTTTCCACCATGCGCACACGCACCTTCAAGTCCAACATCGGGGGTGTGAAATGCCTGAAATTCCAGAGCCGTCGAAATGCCGAACCCGCTAAGGCCAAAAGATGCTAGTGACAACAGTCATGCAGCACTGCATTAAGTAAGCTTTTGAATGCTTGCCTGAAACATCGGGGCCGACGACAACATCATCTTCTCATTCCTGCTCTTGTCTTGATGATGCAAGGCGACAGGTGATGTTTTCAGCATGTATCAGCTTAATGCCAACATCAGCATCATCAGCGTCGGGAGGGACTTCTTACCTGGCAGAGGGGTGCCTCTGCCGCCACCGTCCTACTGCGGCCTCCGCCACTGCTGCTATTGCTGCCCATACAACCGCACACAATCGGCCTGGCCACTGATTTCAGGCTCTGTTCATCCGGCATTGCAGGCAATCCAGTATTAATGCAGTATTGATCGTTCTTTTCGTAGCTCACGAGAAGCTTGTGACGTTTAGGGCCGAGCACCCAATAAGCGGTCAGCCCTGTGAAAGCATAAATTTGACTCAAGCGCGACGAGCTTGCCGAAGTAAGTGGATGATTTCTATCCGTGGAATTGCACTCTTCGATCACCACGTTGTACATACCATTCATTCATTCTGCTGTGCGGAGACATCCTAGGGCCTAGGGTGTGAAGCCACACGAGAAATCGAAATCTGGGAATCTCGGGCGGGTACTTTGAAAGTCCGTACCCCTGTGGAAGGCTCCTTCTCAGCTTCCTTCGTGCATCTGCTCCTCCTCCAGTTCAGCTAGCATTCGGTTATTCCTGCCATGGTAGAGCAGGGCTGGCAGTAAGCATCCGACACCAGCAACAGAGATCTCAAAGACGCTGTAAGCAGAGCCCCACGAGGCACAGGTATCTCCCTGACTGGTCAGGACGCTTTGAGATAGTGGGATAAAGAAAACCTGGAGCAATATGGCAGAATTGAAAAGCAGCGCCGTGGTGATGTCTGCGGGAGTTGGATACGTCTCTTCCACCGCGTTTGACAACAAGGCCGGCAACGCGCTCATCATGAAAGTGCCGAAGAACGTTGTCGTGATCAACAGCCCGCGCAAGTTGCCAGGACGAAGCATCACAAGAAACACTAGTCCAAACATCACTGCAGAAATGATCGAACATCGCAGGATTGTGCGGTAAGCTCGAGTTGCTCCCAGGAGCGAACCTGTCGTGAGTGAGCCAACGACTCCCCCAACCATGAACATGCCACTTGCAATGCCAGCTTCCGTGGAAGTATAGCCACAGTTGCTTGCAATCTTCCCAAACAAGGTCAGCGTCGCAGCTGCCAAGGCCATGCCACAGTTGAAGATGATTAGAATCAAACAGAAATTAAGCCTCCGCATTAACTTCCAACCTTCCTTGAAAGTCTCGCTGCGGATTTCCTGCGAGCTCTCCCCCGGAGCATCTACGAACTGCCCAATGGTCCATAAAGCCATGAGAGCGCTCAATGAGGCTTGGCCGGCTAAGAGCTGCTCCGTGCCCTCCTGTCGCCAAATGAGTTAGGTCTCGGGATTGATTTGTTTAAGGATTCTTGGGATCAAGGTAAAGATTTAAGAATCAGGGTTAAAACCGAAAACAGGGTTTAGGGTTGGGGGTCCGCTTCATAGCCAGTGACAACGAAGCCAGCAATGGCGGATCCAAGCCTGGGCAGAGGCTTTTGGTGCTGGTAGCAAGTTCGGGGGCTACGTTGCTGTGGGTCCTGACACAACCGAGCAGCTGGATGAGGTGCTATCCCACGAACTGCAGAAAGATATGGGTGGCTTTTGCTGGATTTAGGGCTTCCTACCAACCCTGTGGTCGAGCATAATTAAGACTGTCCGAGCTCGACTGATGCCCAGGACTCTGAGGACGGGACCCTTGTCCAAAGATCGGGCTCAACGCACCCACTGCCAACACCCCTTCGCGCTCACGCCGGCCAAACCAGGCGTTCGCAAAGACTGCAGGTGTGTTCATGATGAGTGGGGATGCCAATGCCGCAACACCTTGGCCGATGAAGAGAAGTAGGAAGGCCAAGGGACCCGACCAGCGCCGAAAGGCTGCGTCGGCTAAAAAGCGTATGAGGCTGCCCAGCAGCTGTAGCCAGCAGGCGACTTTGATAACTCTGGCAAGTCCAGAGCTTCTTAGGAGTGCCGTACATATCCATGAGCCAGGTACATACACGGCATTGCAAAGCACCGCTAACGACGCGACGTACTGTTCCGGAATGTCATATCTTCTGGCTGTTGCATCTGGAATCGCAGCAAAAGTCAGCCAGAGGGTCTGATTCAAGATGCCCAAGGCCATGTAGATGCAGAGCATATGCCATCTTCGAGAGTCAAGCACTCGCGATCTCTCTCTGCTCAAAGTGCTCGCAGGGCTGCTGTCGTCCACACGGCTCGGCCGAAGCATGACCGTCGACTCCACATTTACATCTGTACATCCTTGCAAAACAGCTGCGTGTTGTTGCACTTCTGCTTCTCCTGCTGTGACCCGGTGCCTGGACCTACAAGTACCTGATTTGTTTCGACACACACACACACGCGCGCGCGCACACACACACACACACCTCTACCGGCTTTACAGTGGGCAATCAAGGCATTTTGGAACGCGAGCGTATGTCGTACGGTATGGTGATGTGAGAGCGAGGATGAAAATTGCCGTGTGTGGCTGGCCCCTTTGTCCACGCAACGTTGTAAGTCACAAGCATGTTGTTGCTTGCGAGGGCTGCAGCTTCCGCACCGGTGCAGAAGCAGCATATTGAAGGCAAACTTCGTGGAAGGGCCACCACTCACAAGCTTCATGCGCAATGCCCAGAGGATTAAGGTGCATCGGTTGTCAAATAACCAAACCCCAAATTGGCTTAAATACAACTGCAGAGAATCCAGTGCTTCTAGCTACTACCCGTCACAGTGAACCGGGCCATTGTCGATTCAAGTGCAGAACATCTTGTGGCATGAGCGACATGCTTATGCCAAGAACGAAAAGAACGGCTCTCACTCGGTCGACACGCTCTTGAGGTCCAGGTACCTCCGCTTTCTTCGAGCCTTGACTCCCGAGACATTAGCAGCATAGCAGCAAAGAGCAACTCGAAACGGTGCGAGAGCCAGCCTCGATCCTCTTCATCTCCTCCACATACTCCTTGGGCGGCCGCGCACCTCCCCATTTGATCTCCTCGTAGCTTCCCAGCTCGTCACCTCGGACGCATACTCAGACACGATGCCTTCGTTAAACCTCACACTTCACGGGCCCCTGCAAAAGGGCAATTGGGCAATCCGTCCCGAGTCCGGCACTGAACATAAGCCTCCAAACCTGGAAGGCACCAAAAGCAGCAACTGCCAAGAAGAGGCCCATCATGTACACCGCGAAGGTCCAGCCATCAATGGGCTCACTCATCCACGGCAGCTGGACAGGCACCGGACCGACCTGCCATCAAAGATGAACCAAAGGCTTTGAAACCTGTTGGGGCAGGAACCAAGCCTTCATGGCCACCTGGGACCGTGGTGTCGCAGGCGCATTGCTACGGCCAATGCCGCAAACGAAGGCCAAGCCGAAGTATTTGCAGTACACGCCCAGGAGCAGTGAGAGGCCCAGGCCTCAGCTGCCAGCAACGCTTGGGCGATTACATTCCGCTCCATTCCACTACTACCGTTGTTTCACTATGTTCTCTGCAGTTTCAGCCACCAGGCCTGCCAACCTTGATTTTCCTCGAGCGACCATGGCTTGCTTGCGTAGAACAAATGCTACAAGGGGATCTCCACCAGCAACAAAGAAAGTTCAGGGTACCGTGTGCTGAAATGCAGGTGCCAGCAACAAATGGAAGTGTCTGACGGCTCACCTGCTAAGAGGAGCCAAAGCTGACAAGGCTTCTCAGCATTGTTGAATTGAGGGCCATGAGTGCAACGTGCATCTGATTAACAATGCCATGAGCCATGACCAATTCATCTTTTCGCTGTCTTTTCTGCCGGAGCTTTGGCACAAGAACCGTGCCCTGTACAGTGGTTGTTCCACGTTGGTCTATTATGGTCTATTCATTTTTCTCCGAGAATGCTGGCGGAGCAATGCGAGTCAGTATTGAGCTGGTCGCGACATTCATCAACTTCGGAGAGAAAGCTGCAGCTGGCGTCACTTACTGTGCAAGCACGTGCGCAAAAGTTTCTTCTTGGACTTTAACCCGTCTGGGCAGCAGAAACGAGAAAGGTGAAACAATGGGAAGTGGCAGGTACTACCATTCCTCGTCGCCACCGCCGAACCTGGGCCAGAAATGTCTGCACATGTCATCGACGATCAGTGGTCAGATCACACAGGCGCGCCATCCGCCCCCACCACTATCGCCATTGTCGTCGCCACCTGACCATCACAATGCTGTAAACTCGTCGGTGTGCCGCCCTCATGCTAGAGCGTGACCTTCATGTCCTCTCCATACCTGAACCCACTGCATCTCCAGCTGCAGTGGCTGAAACTGTAACGTCCGACTCTAATTGCTTGGTTTGAGAAACTGGGCATCCACAATCCGCAGACTGCTGCGTGCCTCCTCCAAGCCTGCCACATCGAACGGGATATTATGCACCGGGCCAGCATGTCCGTTAGTCTTCGCAGAGAACTTGGATTCCCAGGATGAGATGTTGAGAGCTTGGGGGCTTGTGGCACCATGTGTCAAATTGTCCCAACGACGCAAAGCTACTGCTGCTAGCAGGCTACCTTCCTCTTCTTTCCAAACCCGCAAACACCCCACGGATCCCGACAAAATACAGCAGACGGCTCGGCTTCTTCGCTGAGGCCTTCAGCTCAGACTGGGATCAGTCTGGAAGATACTTCCATCGGAGCAGGACTGTTGTGGGACTGAGACTAGCACCAGAGAAGTCCAAGGCGAACCCCCCCATAGGTTCGAGAGGCCCCAGCACCCAAAAATGCCGAGCCTCCTCCCCCACTCGTCCATATCACAGGCTCCCTATGAACTCTCGCCTCCTCGCCTCCTCGCCTCCCTGGTCCGAGTATTCAGCAAACATGATGGAGCGGCCAACCGCCACCATCGCCACCTTTCTCACCGTTGCCTCAGCGAGAAAAACATGCCCCCCCGAAGAGGTCAAGATCCAAAAAGGACAGCTGCATGGCAAAACGATTTAGCGGTCTGGGTCGGGAGAACCCATTCAGTTCAGCTGCATTTTGCCCTCGCAGCGCGTGGACCTTTGTGTCTTCGACTGCGCCCGTGCACGTGCCGTTACCCCAAGGATTACTACTACTTAGGGTAATGCTTCGAGCAACTAGCACTACAAGTATCACTTATCCAGCCTACCTGTAACTGGGGGCGAAAGTGCCGCGACCCTGCGCTTTTCCATTGGGCCGTGCGACTTCGGGGCGCCTGCTGTAAACGACCCCACGAGGGCATCCGGCGAGCATCATGAGCACTCGGATCGCCTACAGTTGCCACAAAAGGTGCAGGGCGATGTTGTGCGTGGCCGCAGCCCCCAGGATGCTAGCTTTTGCAATCAAAGCGGTGTAGGGGTGTGCGCGGGTGAGCGAGGTGAGGCAGGGCGGTGGGGCGATGAGCGATGAGGGCAGATGGGGGGGTGCCGCGTGAGGGCGGTGGGGTCAGTGCTGATTTGCCAGTCCTCGCACTATCTTCTGCACTTAACTAGGAACACGAGTGAAAGCGGGACTGCAGGAAGACAAACGGGAAGGCCCGGATCACCGTGGCGGGATACGCCGAGAACACCGGCAACTGCAATAATACTGTCAGCGGATGGGAAGCGGGAGGGAAGAGGCCTGCCATGGTACACAGGATTGGGTTGCATGCTTCTTGAGGCCACTACAAGGTTTTTCGTTGAATCGGGGAAAAGTTAGTTTACAAACAATGGTCGTAGGATATACGTACCTGATGCCGTAATCTGCAGCAGCCGCCCGTGTATCCTCTACTCAATCTGCACTCCTTCTCAGGCTCGCACTGGAGCCAGCATCGCCCCAGGACCACCCTGGACGAGCGAGGCAGGAAGAAGGGGGCCAAGGTGGGCAGGCCAGGCAAGCCATATGCAAGCCATATGACACGCCGGCAGAGCAGGTGAAATTTAGGGCAGATAATTACAAAGAAAAATTTGGTCTACAGCTGCTTCGGAGAGGCAATGTGCAATCCTTAAAAATGCCGCTTCAGCTGTCGCGGGGTTTTCATCGAAGGATGAGGGACCGGTATCCGTGAAAAAGGATCAACCATAGCAGCGTGAAACAGTGCACATCGGGACAGGCCTCCCGAGTCCCCTGCAGATCCTGGAGGAGGAGGCGATGCGGCCTTTGTGACCAGCATGCTGTGTCAGGCACAGATGCAGCTGCACTTCAGAGCAGTCGCAAACTGGAAGGCAGCCTGGTCGCGACACGAAAGTGTTTTGAAGTCGCCCAAACCGAATCCCGAAATACCACTGGAAGTGCTTCGTGGTAGTTCGCTGAGCTGATGACATCACCGCCGGACGGGGCCGAGCCTCCATCCTCATTCCTGTGGGCCGCAATTCAGCCGAAGCAGATTCGTGCACGATTGCTGTGTCCAAGATATCACCGAAACACCCCGGAGCAGATTTCCAACGTATGTGCGTATACATACAAACATCTATACGTACGTGCATACGTACATACATACTATTACTTACCCATGCATGCATACATGTATAAACGCATAAATAACAAATAAGTTGGAACGTAGAAACAAGGTTTATGTATGCATGTGTGCATGTATGTATGTTATTATTAATGGATTCGTACGTACCTATGTGTATGTACGTATGCGTACCTGTATGTACGCATGTGCGTATGAATGCATGTGCGCAGGTATGCATGTACGCATGTACGTGTGTACGTAGGTACGTACGTAGGTAGGTATTTGTGCTTCTCGTTGAATACCCATTTTCAGTATGCAAGTGTTTGCTTATAGTGATACTTTACTTATCTGCTGGTGTGTGTTTTCACTTGTTTATGTGCTCACTTGTTTATTTGTGTACCTATCAATCTGTCCATCTATTTCCTCAAATGCACACGGGTTTTGCACAGCTATCTTTGTCGCGCATGTTTGCAATTCAAAACAACTTGCTGGAGTCCGCGCAAGCCTCCGGGAGTCAAGGAGTACCATGTGCAATAGTGGAAAACTCGAGTCAAGGTCGCAACACGAACGTTGAACTTCCGCGGCAGCTACTGCCAGACCCACATTGGAGACCTCCCCTCAGACTCACATGAGACTTTGGCCGCCCATGTGCATGGAAATCACGCGCAAATGTCTTTCATCTGATGTTCTGTTTACAGAGCGCAGATTAGATATACATGCATTCCCAGACAAAGCCCTCCGCGTGCTTGCCCTCGCCGATGAATTTGAAGGCTTCCCCGCACTCTGCTTACTAAATTTACTAAATCCTGCCTTGGACAATGGTGAATGAAAGGGATTTCCGATGGCTTTAGGAATGCTTTAGGGAAACCGCGAACCGCTAACTGGTGACTTGGCTCTCCCCCATGAGCCTCTGCAGATCTCCCCAGTCACGTGTGCCGATGCGCCTGTGCACGACTTCCATTTGCCGTGGGCCCAGGATGCCGTCCTCACCGCAGCAAGGCGCTCGCACACAGCATCGCACAGCATGAGAAGGCTCATTGCAAGACGCAGCACATTGGCGGGTCCATCATCCGGCCGGCGACCGACGTACCAACGCCCCATGCTAAGCCTGCATGCATAAGTTTCAGTCGTTGGTTGATAAACCTCTTGAATAGCTTCTCGCAGAGCAGGGCGCACCGTCCATCAGCGCACCCCGCAAGCCACCGCCAAGCCCCCCGGCGGCCTATAGAGCTCAATGCTACACGGTGACAGAGTCCTCGAACTGGGGCCCAGGCAGGGACTCCTGCCTGGCGAGGAGGCTTCAGAATGCAGGCGCTGGGTTTTTCTAGTCTTGCACCGGCCAGGCCTCCGGCTGCGGAGCAACGGCGCTGGGCTTCGGCGCGCCCACGGCTGTCGTCTGTACGGAGCCGCAAGGAGCTACAAAAGTTGGTGGCCTGTCCTGCCCGTTGTTAGTGTTTGCATTGTTTGCGTTCGTTTTTGAGGCTGCGGCTTTGCCTGAAGGAACTCAAGAAATCAACTTTTAAGGAGTGCCAGATGACATAGACCATGCTGGATTGATTCGGCCGGAAAGCAACTCTCACCCGTTCAGCCTTCCGGTCACAGGAAAAGCTGCGCACACGACCGTCGCAAGAAGCATTCAAGACCCCATGACTCTTGGACCGAAGCTAATTCGAACCACCGAAGCTCTCCGGAGACACGGAGGGACCTGATTCGTCTCCTTGTTCCACCAATAGCTTTGCCCGGAAGAAGGGTCCTTCACCTCAGCAAGAGCAGGACTTCCCTGTGACCCCACATACCCCACAGCTACAACCCCAAGGTCGGCGGCAAGAGAACGTGACAAAAAACATTAGAAGCGAACGAGAATGGAAGGAGCTGACCCATTGGTAGAGGATGTTACAACATGCTACAGGCTTTTTAGCATTCGGAGCTTCAAGCTGCTGGAAGAGGGTGTTTGACACAAATCAAGGCCCCAGTGCGGACGCTAGTTCAAGAACGAAGAAACCCGACGGGAACAAGCAACAGCACCTTCCCCGCAGAGGGAAACCTGACGTTGTGGGCGAAGGAGTTCGGGATAGGGCACGGATGGACGCAGCAAACCCTGAAGCCTGAAGGCAAAAAGATGATATCGATGCGAACCCAACACCCGGAAAAGGGGATGGACGTAGGCAGGTTAACAACGTGAGAGGCCCCACACCCAAAGCCCATGAAGGAGATGGCGGCTGCAAAAAGCTCAACCATCCTCAACCCTACACGGAAGATGAGTAGTAGAAACCTGCAGGGTAGGCATGTCACAAATACGGAAGGAGGGCCCCTAACCCAAAACCATAAAGGAGATGGTGGGTGCGAGAAAACACCAACGCCTACACGTGCATAAACAATAGAAATCTGTAGAGACCTGCCAAAGAAATGGGAGCGGAGGTGATGCTGATTGATGCACGAACCACACTGCAGTGCTCGAATCGCCGCTGGCGTGCTTGAACCCTGCGGGCCGTGGGGCTTTCTGCTTTCTGCCGTCGGGCCACCTGCTGCCATGGATCCGGCCCAGGTTTTGCAGCACCCACGGCCGTAGTCTGGCATTGAAAGCTTCACTATGCCACTCTATGCCACTATGCCACTACGGAAACGGAGCACATCGCATCACGGTCTCTGCTTCAGCTCATAACGATTAAAGTTCCCTGTGACACATCGTCATACAATGCTGTATCGCTGCCTTTCCTTGGGGCCGTCGAAAGGGTTGGGCTTCTTACCGGCGTCGCAGAGTTTCCGAGACTTTGAGCCAGCCTCGTTAGTTCGCTTGTTCCACCAATAGCTGCCGCTCGCATCTTGGACCTCGGCTCGGATGAACTCGTCGTCTCCAGAGCAGCTGCAGCTACTGGCTACTACACACCTGCAGGCCCAGCCTCCTGCCAGTCATCTGCAATCGGCGCTGGCGCTTTCGTCGCCGAGGCCGCCACCGGTTTTGCAGCTGGCGAGAAGCACTACCATAGCATTGACCAAACGGACACGTTTACAAAAGACACACATGTCTATATACGGCATTGAAGCTGCTCGCAACCAGTTTGCGCCTCCCTGTCTTGTTCGCCTTCCGTAAGAATTCCGAAACACTTACTCCAGGCCGTTCGCCTCCGATCTTCCGAGCAAAGCGTCTCGCGACGGAGACGCGCAGCATCAAGGCTGCAAAGACGCTTGTAGGACAGCGTCGCCGTGGAAAAGGTCGGGGTCCTTGCTCATCGTGCAATCAAGACTATCCCACTCACGGTCTGGCCTAAACAGGCTGCCCCATGCTATTCAGAGGTCGCTGCGAGTAAGAAAGCTTACTGACTTACTGAACTTGTACTCACAAAGCAAACCCGAGGAGCGGACCGGCTGGCCGGCTGGGCTGTCTCTGTCTCGGGCTCTAAGCTGTGATCCACGCACGGCTTCGCGGAATCATTGCAAGCGAACCAGCCTACACAGGAGCGACAGGAGCGACAAGGTCACACAAACACACACGACGGCGTTTGGCCACCCGCTGTTGCGTCGTTGTGGGCACCAAGCTGACATCCCACATGTACGTATAGGCAGCTGGCACACTGACTGGCTTCCTATCCTCAACTATTGTTGGAAAACTGCCATAATGCGCGAATCGGAACAACAGAAACTAATGCTAGCGTCGTGGTGCCGCTCGCCAGTCCTGCAAAATTTAACTGCGGCATGCTTTACGAGCATGTACAGCAGGGCACTGCACGGCAGGGCTGCTGTTTCCCAGAAAAGTTAAAGGGAGACAAAAGAAGACACTGCTGGCGGCCAGCACGCCACACACCAGAGACAGAGCTACGCTCGTACAGGACCCGAGCGAAATAAATGCCAGCAACGCAATCCACTGGAAGCTTGCTGCAAGCCACATGTCACCGCATCCTTTCGGATTGCAGTCGCCAAAGTAGCTTTGCGCAAGGGCTTTACTCAAGCACTTGTCTTGCTGTTTGAGGATGAGCAGAAAATAGTGAAGATTGAAAGCTTGGCTCTCTCTTCTCAGTTTAGTCGTCAGATGCAATATGCAGTCCGGATGAAACAGACATGGAACACCGGTTGGAAGATGCAGCATGAAGGCGCAACAGTACATGTCTCAGAAAGTTGTGAAAGTGAGCCATGCTTCCGTGGACTTCCACGAGATTACCGATCCCGAGGCCATCGCACAGAAAGAACGCATAGTAAACGCTGCAGCTCAAATTGGAGGGTCGACAGGTAGACAAACTGCTCTACATCATGCAGCCTGTCTGGCATGTCATGCAGGCCATCACAAAACAAGCCTGAACTGAACTTTGTGCATTGCGTATCTCAGTATCCGTCTTGACCGAAGCTTGTAGCTGCGAAAATGCAATCGTTGCTGAGACTGCTAATGGTCCGAAAAACGTGGCCAGCATTCTGCCACAAGCGACGCACTTCTCTCTGTACTTCAAACTGCATTATGTCAACGCTTTTTGCCTGGAACAAACGACATGCCCTGGAAAGTGAACGATGTAGCATTCATTCGTGATTTTCCTAACCTGTGGCAGTCCACTGGCCGAGTCTTCTGCCAGGTTTACATCGGTGACACTACAAGAAGGGACGTATTGCGACACTGCGGATTTGGCAAGCATGTGTACCATCTATCAAGCAAAGGCCGCACAACAAGAAACAACTGTCCAGGATGAGGGCGGACAGAGCGGCAACTCTTGCAAAGCATTCACTACGCAGACAAACATCGCACTATGTGTGTATGTATGCATGCATGCATGCATGTATGTATGTATGTGTGTAGGTGTATGTGTGTATATATATATATATGTGTATATATATGTGTATGTATGTATGTATGTATGTATGTATGTATGTATGTATGTATATGTACTTATATAGTTAGTGTGCGAGTGCCACTAGTTGAACACTGTGTATTTGTGTCACGCGTGTTTGTGTGTGTACATATATGTGCGCGTGTGAAATACCTACATACATGTGTCGTGAAACGTACATGTATATGTACGGCATGGTTCTGCTTTCATTCATGTAGTTACAATGTGGTTTGTGTTGTGCTTCACGTTGAGAGTCACGGAACGGGTACGGCGGGATGTAGTGATGCCACAGCCATTGTTGCAACATCGTTGACAGGGCTGATGAGCCTAACGCCACGACAAGTACTTCGACACGATGGCCGTTCCGCCAGGAGGCAATTCGGAAACCCGCCTTCAATACATAGTTGTGTTGGTTAACAGCGTCATCAGACAGACACGAATGATCGTTTGGAGTCGTTGTTTGCAAGAAATTGACACACTTCGAAGTCGAGCCCTAGAAGCCTGTCCACACTCCCAGGTCCTAGCCGCTTCGACTGGACACATTTCTCACCCAAGCCCCTTCAAAGCTCATGAAGCGCAGAGTGACACGAGAAGAAGAGACTCTAAGCTTTCGGCCTCTCCAGGCGCGAGCAACAGCGTGCCCCGCCCCCCCC